>CM043005.1:11850021-11961843 GCA_023678885.1 Pogostemon cablin
AAGGAAATGTTGATCATAACAAGCGAATGAGCATCAAAATGAAGGAATTATGCATCAAACATAGGAAATATTGATCATAACAAGCGGATGAGCATCAAAAGAGAGTAAATGTTGATCGTAATGAGAGAATTAGCATCAAAATGAAGGAAATATGCATCGAAATGAAGGAAATGTTTAATATAACAAGCAAATGAGCATTAAAATAAAGGAAATATCCATCAAAACGAAGGAAATGGTGATCATAACAAGCGAATGAGCATCAAAATGAAGGAAACATGCATCGAAACGAAGGAAATGTTGATCATAACAAGCAAATGAGCATCAAAATAAAGTATATGTTGATCATAATGAGAAAATGAGTATCAAATGAAGGAAATATGCATCGAAACGAAGCAAATGTTGATTATAACAAGCAAATTAGTATCAAAATGAAGGAATATGCATCGAAACGAATAAAATGTTAATCATATCAAGCGAATGAGCATCAAAATGAAGGAATATGCATCGAAACGAAAGAAATCTTAATAATAAAAAGAGAATGAGTATCAAAATGAAGGAAATATGCATAGAAATGAAGGAAATGTTGATCATAACAAGCGAATGAGCATCAGAATGAAGGAAATGTTGATCATAACAAGCGAATGAGCATCAAAATGAAGGAAATATGTATCAAAACGAAGGAAATATTGATCATAACAAGCGAATGGGCATCAAAATGTTGGAAATATTGATCGTCATGACATAATGAGCATTAAAATATAGGACATATATATCAAAACAAAGGAAATGTTGATCATAACATGCGAATGAGCATCAATATGAAGGAAATTTCCATCGAAACAAAGGAAATGTTGATCATAACAAGCGAATGAGCATCAAAATGGGGAAATGTTGAGAGTAATTAGAGAATGAGCATGAAAATGAACGAAATATGCATAGAAACGAAGGAAATGTTTATCATAACAGCGAATGAACATAAATGAAGCAAATATGCATCGAAACGAAGGAAATGTTGATCATAACATGCGAATGATTATCAAAATATAGGAAATATGCATCGAAACAAAGGAAATATTGATTATAACAAGCGAATGAGCATCAAAATGAAGTAAATGTTGATCGTAATGAGAGAATTAACATCAAAATGAAGGAAATATGCATCAAAATGAAGGAAATATTGAATATAACAAGCAAATAAGCATCAAAATGAAGGAAATATGCATCGAAACAAAGGAATTGTTAATCATAACAAGCGAATGAGCATCAGAATGATGGAAATATGCATCAAAACGAAGGAAATGTTTATAATAACAATAGAATGAGCATCAAAATAAAGGAATTATGCGTCGAAACAAAGTAAATGTTGATCATAACAAACGAATGACCTTCAAAATGAAGAAAATATGCATAGAAACGAAGTTAATGTTGATCATAACAAGCGAATGATCATCAAAATGAAGGAAATGTTGATTATATTGAGAAAATGAGCATCAAAATGAAGGAATATGCATCAAAACAAATGAAATGTTTATTATAACATGCGAATGAGCATCAAAATGAAGGAAATATGCATCGAAACGAAGAAAATATTGTTCATAACAAGCGAATGAGCATCAAAATGAACGAAATATGCATCGAAACAAAGGAAATATTGATAATAACAAGCTAATGAACATCAAAATGAAGGAAATATGCATCGATACGAAGGAAATATTGATCATAACTAGCGAATGAGCATCAAAATGAAGGAAATAAACATAGATATGAAGGAAATGTTGATCATAACAAGCGAATGAGCATCAAAATGAAGGAAATATGTATCGAAACAAAGGAAATTTTGATCATAACAAGCGAATGGGCATCAAAATGAAGTAAATGTTGATCGTTATGAGAGAAAGAGCGTCAAAATGAAGGAAATATGTATCAAAACGAAGAAAATATTTATCATAACAAGCGAATGAGCATCAAAGTGAAGGAAATATGCATCAAAATGAAGGAAATGTTGATCATAACAAGCGAATGAGCATCAAAATGAAGGAATTATGCATCAAACATAGGAAATATTGATCATAACAAGCGGATGAGCATCAAAATGGAGTAAATGTTGATCGTAATGAGAGAATTAGCATCAAAATGAAGGAAATATGCATCGAAATGAAGGAAATATTTAATATAACAAGCAAATGAGCATTAAAATAAGGGAAATATCCATCAAAACGAAGGAAATGCTGATCATAACAAGCGAATGAGCATCAAAATGAAGGAAATATGCATCGAAACGAAGGAAATGTTGATCATAACAAGCAAATGAGCATCAAAATAAAGTATATGTTGATCATAATGATAAAATGAGTATCAAATGAAGGAAATATGCATCGAAACGAAGCAAATGTTGATTATAACAAGCAAATTAGTATCAAAATGAAGGAATATGCATCGAAACGAATAAAATGTTAATCATAACAAGCGAATGAGCATCAAAATGAAGGAATATGCATCGAAACGAAAGAAATCTTAATAATAAAAAGAGAATGAGCATCAAAATGAAGGAAATATGCATAGAAATGAAGGAAATGTTGATCATAACAAGCGAATGAGCATCAGAATGAAGGAAATGTTGATCATAACAAGCGAATGAGCATCAAAATGAAGGAAATATGTATCAAAGCGAAGGAAATATTGATCATAACAAGCGAATGGGCATAAAATGTTGGAAATATTGATCGTCATGACATAATGAGCATTAAAATATAGGACATATATATCAAAACAAAGGAAATGTTGATCATAACATGCGAATGAGCATCAATATGAAGGAAATTTCCATCGAAACAAAGGAAATGTTGATCATAACAAGCGAATGAGCATCAAAATGGGGAAATGTTGAGAGTAATTAGAGAATGAGCATGAAAATGAACGAAATATGCATAGAAACGAAGGAAATGTTATCATAACAGCGAATGAACATAAATGAAGCAAATATGCATCGAAACGAAGGAAATGTTGATCATAACATGCGAATGATTATCAAAATATAGGAAATATGCATCGAAACAAAGGAAATATTGATTATAACAAGCGAATGAACATCAAAATGAAGTAAATGTTTTCGTAATGAGAGAATTAGCATCAAAATGAAGGAAATGTTGAATATAACAAGCAAATAAGCATCAAAATGAAGGAAATATGTATCGAAACAAAGGAAATGTTAATCATAACAAGCGAATGAGCATCAGAATGATGGAAATATGCATCAAAACGAAGAAAATGTTGATCGTAATGAGAAAATGAGTATCAAATGAAGGAAATATGCATCGAAACGAAGCAAATGTTGATCATAACAAGCAAATTAGCATCAAAATGAAGGAATATGCATCGAAACGAATAAAATGTTAATCATAACAAGCGAATGAGCATCAAAATGAAGGAATATGCATCGAAACGAAAGAAATCATAATAATAAAAAGAGAATGAGCATCAAAATGAAGGAAATATGCATTGAAATGAAGGAAATGTTGATCATAACAAGCGAATGAGCATCAGAATGAAGGAAATGTTGATCATAACAAGCGAATGAGCATCAAAATGAAGGAAATATGTAACAAAACGAAGGAAATATTGATCATAACAAGCGAATGGGCATCAAAATGTAGGAAATATTGATCGTCATGACATAATGAGCATTAAAATAAAGGACATATATATCAAAACAAAGGAAATGTTGATCATAACATGCGAATGAGCATCAAAATGAAGGAAATTTCCATCGAAACAAAGGAAATGTCGATCATAACAAGCGAATGAGCATCAAAATGGGGAAATGTTGAGAGTAATTAGAGAATGAGCATGAAAATGAACGAAATATGCATAGAAACGAAGGAAATGTTTATCATAACAGCGAATGAACATAAATGAAGCAAATATGCATCGAAACGAAGGAAATGTTGATCATAACATGCGAATGATTATCAAAATATAGGAAATATGCATCGAAACAAAGGAAATATTGATTATAACAAGCGATTGAGCATCAAAATGAAGTAAATGTTGATCGTAATGAGAGAATTGGCATCAAAATGAAGGAAATATGCATCAAAATGAAGGAAATATTGAATATAACAAGCAAATAAGCATCAAAATGAAGGAAATATGCATCGAAACAAAGGAAATGTTAATCATAACAAGCGAATGAGCATCAGAATGATGGAAATATGCATCAAAACGAAGGAAATGTTTAAAATAACAATAGAATGAGCGTCAAAATAATGGAATTATGCGTCGAAACAAAGTAAATGTTGATCATAACAAACGAATGACCTTCAAAATGAAGAAAATATGCATAGAAACGAAGTTAATGTTGATCATAACAAGCGAATGATCATCAAAATGAAGGAAATGTTGATTATATTGAGAAAATGAGCATCAAAATGAAGGAATATGCATCAAAACAAATGAAATGTTTATTATAACATGCGAATGAGCATCAAAATGAAGGAAATATGCATCGAAACGAAGAAAATATTGTTCATAACAAGCGAATGAGCATCAAAATGAACGAAATATGCATCGAAACAAAGGAAATATTGATAATAACAAGCTAATGAACATCAAAATGAAGGAAATATGCATCGATACGAAGGAAATATTGATCATAACTAGCGAATGAGCATCAAAATGAAGGAAATAAACATAGATATGAAGGAAATGTTGATCATAACAAGCGAATGAGCATCAAAATGAAGGAAATATGTATCGAAACAAAGGAAATTTTGATCATAACAAGCGAATGGGCATCAAAATGAAGTAAATGTTGATCGTTATGAGAGAAAGAGCGTCAAAATGAAGGAAATATGTATCAAAACGAAGAAAATATTTATCATAACAAGCGAATGAGCATCAAAGTGAAGGAAATATGCATCAAAATGAAGGAAATGTTGATCATAACAAGCGAATGAGCATCAAAATGAAGGAATTATGCATCAAACATAGGAAATATTGATCATAACAAGCGGATGAGCATCAAAATGGAGTAAATGTTGATCGTAATGAGAGAATTAGCATCAAAATGAAGGAAATATGCATCGAAATGAAGGAAATGTTTAATATAACAAGCAAATGAGCATTAAAATAAAGGAAATATCCATCAAAACGAAGGAAATGCTGATCATAACAAGCGAATGAGCATCAAAATGAAGGAAATATGCATCGAAACGAAGGAAATGTTGATCATAACATGCAAATGAGCATCAAAATAAAGTATATGTTGATCATAATGATAAAATGAGTATCAAATGAAGGAAATATGTATCGAAACGAAGCAAATGTTGATTATAACAAGCAAATTAGTATCAAAATGAAGGAATATGCATCGAAACGAATAAAATGTTAATCATAACAAGCGAATGAGCATCAAAATGAAGGAATATGCATCGAAACGAAAGAAATCTTAATAATAAAAAGAGAATGAGCATCAAAATGAAGGAAATATGCATAGAAATGAAGGAAATGTTGATCATAACAAGCGAATGAGCATCAGAATGAAGGAAATGTTGATCATAACAAGCGAATGAGCATCAAAATGAAGGAAATATGTATCAAAGCGAAGGAAATATTGATCATAACAAGCGAATGGGCATAAAATGTTGGAAATATTGATCGTCATGACATAATGAGCATTAAAATATAGGACATATATATCAAAACAAAGGAAATGTTGATCATAACATGCGAATGAGCATCAATATGAAGGAAATTTCCATCGAAACAAAGGAAATGTTGATCATAACAAGCGAATGAGCATCAAAATGGGGAAATGTTGAGAGTAATTAGAGAATGAGCATGAAAATGAACGAAATATGCATAGAAACGAAGGAAATGTTATCATAACAGCGAATGAACATAAATGAAGCAAATATGCATCGAAACGAAGGAAATGTTGATCATAACATGCGAATGATTATCAAAATATAGGAAATATGCATCGAAACAAAGGAAATATTGATTATAACAAGCGAATGAACATCAAAATGAAGTAAATGTTTTCGTAATGAGAGAATTAGCATCAAAATGAAGGAAATGTTGAATATAACAAGCAAATAAGCATCAAAATGAAGGAAATATGTATCGAAACAAAGGAAATGTTAATCATAACAAGCGAATGAGCATCAGAATGATGGAAATATGCATCAAAACGAAGAAAATGTTGATCGTAATGAGAAAATGAGTATCAAATGAAGGAAATATGCATCGAAACGAAGCAAATGTTGATCATAACAAGCAAATTAGCATCAAAATGAAGGAATATGCATCGAAACGAATAAAATGTTAATCATAACAAGCGAATGAGCATCAAAATGAAGGAATATGCATCGAAACGAAAGAAATCATAATAATAAAAAGAGAATGAGCATCAAAATGAAGGAAATATGCATTGAAATGAAGGAAATGTTGATCATAACAAGCGAATGAGCATCAGAATGAAGGAAATGTTGATCATAACAAGCGAATGAGCATCAAAATGAAGGAAATATGTAACAAAACGAAGGAAATATTGATCATAACAAGCGAATGGGCATCAAAATGTAGGAAATATTGATCGTCATGACATAATGAGCATTAAAATAAAGGACATATATATCAAAACAAAGGAAATGTTGATCATAACATGCGAATGAGCATCAAAATGAAGGAAATTTCCATCGAAACAAAGGAAATGTCGATCATAACAAGCGAATGAGCATCAAAATGGGGAAATGTTGAGAGTAATTAGAGAATGAGCATGAAAATGAACGAAATATGCATAGAAACGAAGGAAATGTTTATCATAACAGCGAATGAACATAAATGAAGCAAATATGCATCGAAACGAAGGAAATGTTGATCATAACATGCGAATGATTATCAAAATATAGGAAATATGCATCGAAACAAAGGAAATATTGATTATAACAAGCGATTGAGCATCAAAATGAAGTAAATGTTGATCGTAATGAGAGAATTGGCATCAAAATGAAGGAAATATGCATCAAAATGAAGGAAATATTGAATATAACAAGCAAATAAGCATCAAAATGAAGGAAATATGCATCGAAACAAAGGAAATGTTAATCATAACAAGCGAATGAGCATCAGAATGATGGAAATATGCATCAAAACGAAGGAAATGTTTAAAATAACAATAGAATGAGCGTCAAAATAAAGGAATTATGCGTCGAAACAAAGTAAATGTTGATCATAACAAACGAATGACCTTCAAAATGAAGAAAATATGCATAGAAACGAAGTTAATGTTGATCATAACAAGCGAATGATCATCAAAATGAAGGAAATGTTGATTATATTGAGAAAATGAGCATCAAAATGAAGGAATATGCATCAAAACAAATGAAATGTTTATTATAACATGCGAATGAGCATCAAAATGAAGGAAATATGCATCGAAACGAAGAAAATATTGTTCATAACAAGCGAATGAGCATCAAAATGAACGAAATATGCATCGAAACAAAGGAAATATTGATAATAACAAGCTAATGAACATCAAAATGAAGGAAATATGCATCGATACGAAGGAAATATTGATCATAACTAGCGAATGAGCATCAAAATGAAGGAAATATACATAGATATGAAGGAAATGTTGATCATAACAAGCGAATGAGCATCAAAATGAAGGAAATATGTATCGAAACAAAGGAAATTTTGATCATAACAAGCGAATGGGCATCAAAATGAAGTAAATGTTGATCGTTATGAGAGAAAGAGCGTCAAAATGAAGGAAATATGTATCAAAACGAAGAAAATATTTATCATAACAAGCGAATGAGCATCAAAGTGAAGGAAATATGCATCAAAATGAAGGAAATGTTGATCATAACAAGCGAATGAGCATCAAAATGAAGGAATTATGCATCAAACGTAGGAAATATTGATCATAACAAGCGAATGAGCATCAAAATGGAGTAAATGTTGATCGTAATGAGAGAATTAGCATCAAAATGAAGGAAATATGCATCGAAATGAAGGAAATGTTGAATATAACAAGCAAATGAGCATTAAAATAAAGGAAATATGCATCAAAACGAAGGAAATGCTGATCATAACAAGCGAATGAGCATCAAAATGAAGGAAATATGCATCGAAACGAAGGAAATGTTGATCATAACATGCAAATGAGCATCAAAATGAAGTAAATGTTGATCTTAATGAGAAAATGAGTATCAAATGAAGGAAATATGCATCGAAACGAAGCAAATGTTGATCATAACAAGCAAATTAGCATCAAAATGAAGGAATATGCATCGAAACGAATAAAATGTTAATCATAACAAGCGAATGAGCATCAAAATGAAGGAATATGCATCGAAAGAAAGAAATCTTAATAATAAAAAGAGAATGAGCATCAAAATGAAGGAAATATGCATAGAAATGAAGGAAATGTTGATCATAACATGCGAATGAACATCAGAATGAAGGAAATGTTGATCATAACAAGCGAATGAGCATCAAAATGAAGGAAATATGTATCAAAACAAAGGAAATATTAATCATAACAAGCGAATGGGCATCAAAATGTAGGAAATATTGATCGTCATGACATAATGAGCATTAAAATAAAGGACATATATATCAAAACAAAGGAAATGTTGATCATAACATGCGAATGAGCATCAAAATGAAGGAAATTTCCATCGAAACAAAGGAAATGTTGATCATAACAAGCGAATGAGCATCAAAATGGGGAAATGTTGAGAGTAATTAGAGAATGAGCATGAAAATGAACGAAATATGCATAGAAACGAAGGAAATGTTTATAATAACAGCGAATGAACATAAATGAAGCAAATATGCATCGAAACGAAGGAAATGTTGAGCATAACATGCGAATGATTATCGAAATATAGGAAATATACATCAAAACAAAGGAAATATTTATTATAACAAGCGAATGAACATCAAAATGAAGTAAATGTTTTCGTAATGAGAGAATTAGCATCAAAATGAAGGAAATGTTGAATATAACAAGCAAATAAGCATCAAAATGAAGGAAATATGTATCGAAACAAAGGAAATGTTAATCATAACAAGCGAATGAGCATCAGAATGATGGAAATATGCATCAAAACGAAGAAAATGTTAATCGTAATGAGCAAATGAGTATCAAATGAAGGAAATATGCATCGAAACGAAGCAAATGTTGATCATAACAAGCAAATTAGAATCAAAATGAAGGAATATGCACCGAAACGAATAAAATGTTAATCATAACAAGCGAATGAGCATCAAAATGAAGGAATATGCATCGAAACGAAAGAAATCATAATAATAAAAAGAGAATGAGCATCAAAATGAAGGAAATATGCATTGAAATGAAGGAAATGTTGATCATAACAAGCGAATGAGCATCAGAATGAAGGAAATGTTGATCATAACAAGCGAATGAGCATCAAAATGAAGGAAATATGTATCAAAACGAAGGAAATATTGATCATAACAAGCGAATGGACATCAAAATGTAGGAAATATTGATCGTCATGACATAATGAGCATTAAAATAAAGGACATATATATCAAAACAAAGGAAATGTTGATCATAACATGCGAATGAGCATCAAAATGAAGGAAATTTCCATCGAAACAAAGGAAATGTCGATCATAACAAGCGAATGAGCATCAAAATGGGGAAATGTTAAGAGTAATTAGAGAATGAGCATGAAAATGAACGAAATATGCATAGAAACGAAGGAAATGTTTATCATAACAGCGAATGAACATAAATGAAGCAAATATGCATCGAAACGAAGGAAATGTTGATCATAACATGCGAATGATTATCAAAATATAGGAAATATGCATCGAAACAAAGGAAATATTGATTATAACAAGCGAATGAGCATCAAAATGAAGTAAATGTTGATCGTAATGAGAGAATTAGCATCAAAATGAAGGAAATATGCATCAAAATGAAGGAAATATTGAATATAACAAGCAAATAAGCATCAAAATGAAGGAAATATGCATCGAAACAAAGGAAATGTTAATCATAACAAGCGAATGAGCATCAGAATGATGGAAATATGCATCAAAACGAAGGAAATGTTTATAATAACAATAGAATGTGCGTCAAAATAAAGGAATTATGCGTCGAAACAAAGTAAATGTTGATCATAACAAACGAATGACCTTCAAAATGAAGAAAATATGCATAGAAACGAAGTTAATGTTGATCATAACAAGCGAATGATCATCAAAATGAAGGAAATGTTGATTATATTGAGAAAATGAGCATCAAAATGAAGGAATATGCATCAAAACAAAAGAAATGTTTATTATAACATGCGAATGAGCATCAAAATGAAGGAAATATGCATCGAAACGAAGAAAATATTGTTCATAACAAGCGAATGAGCATCAAAATGAACGAAATATGCATCGAAACAAAGGAAATATTGATAATAACAAGCTAATGAACATCAAAATGAAGGAAATATGCATCGATACGAAGGAAATATTGATCATAACTAGCGAATGAGCATCAAAATGAAGGAAATATACATAGATATGAAGGAAATGTTGATCATAACAAGCGAATGAGCATCAAAATGAAGGAAATATATATCGAAACAAAGGAAATTTTGATCATAACAAGCGAATGGGCATCAAAATGAAGTAAATGTTGATCGTTATGAGAGAAAGAGCGTCAAAATGAAGGAAATATGTATCAAAACGAAGAAAATATTTATCATAACAAGCGAATGAGCATCAAAGTGAAGGAAATATGCATCAAAATGAAGGAAATGTTGATCATAACAAGCGAATGAGCATCAAAATGAAGGAAATATGCTTCGAAACAAAGGAAATATTTATAATAACAAGCGAATGAGCATAAAATGAAGGAATTATGCATCAAACGTAGGAAATATTGATCATAACAAGCGAATGAGCATCAAAATGGAGTAAATGTTGATCGTAATGAGAGAATTAGCATCAAAATGAAGGAAATATGCATCGAAATGAAGGAAATGTTGAATATAACAAGCAAATGAGCATTAAAATAAAGGAAATATGCATCAAAACGAAGGAAATGCTGATCATAACAAGCGAATGAGCATCAAAATGAAGGAAATATGCATCGAAACGAAGGAAATGTTGATCATAACAAGCAAATGAGCATCAAAATGAAGTAAATGTTGATCGTAATGAGAAAATGAGTATCAAATGAAGGAAATATGCATCGAAACGAAGCAAATGTTGATCATAACAAGCAAATTAGCATCAAAATGAAGGAATATGCACCGAAACGAATAAAATGTTAATCATAACAAGCGAATGAGCATCAAAATGAAGGAATATGCATCGAAACGAAAGAAATCATAATAATAAAAAGAGAATGAGCATCAAAATGAAGGAAATATGCATTGAAATGAAGGAAATGTTGATCATAACAAGCGAATGAGCATCAGAATGAAGGTAATGTTGATCATAACAAGCGAATGAGCATCAAAATGAAGGAAATATGTATCAAAACGAAGGAAATATTGATCATAACAAGCGAATGGGCATCAAAATGTAGGAAATATTGATCGTCATGACATAATGAGCATTAAAATAAAGGACATATATATCAAAACAAAGGAAATGTTGATCATAACATGCGAATGAGCATCAAAATGAAGGAAATTTCCATCGAAACAAAGGAAATGTCGAATATAACAAGCGAATGAGCATCAAAATGGGGAAATGTTGAGAGTAATTAGAGAATGAGCATGAAAATGAACGAAATATGCATAGAAACGAAGGAAATGTTTATCATAACAGCGTATGAACATAAATGAAGCAAATATGCATCGAAACGAAGGAAATGTTGATCATAACATGCGAATGATTATCAAAATATAGGAAATATGCATCGAAACAAAGGAAATATTGATTATAACAAGCGAATGAGCATCAAAATGAAGTAAATGTTGATCGTAATGAGAGAATTAGCATCAAAATGAAGGAAATATGCATCAAAATGAAGGAAATATTGAATATAACAAGCAAATAAGCATCAAAATGAAGGAAATATGCATCGAAACAAAGGAAATGTTAATCATAACAAGCGAATGAGCATCAGAATGATGGAAATATGCATCAAAACGAAGGAAATGTTTATAATAACAATAGAATTAGCGTCAAAATAAAGGAATTATGCGTCAAAACAAAGTAAATGTTGATCATAACAAACGAATGACCTTCAAAATGAAGAAAATATGCATAGAAACGAAGTTAATGTTGATCATAACAAGCGAATGATCATCAAAATGAAGGAAATGTTGATTATATTGAGAAAATGAGCATCAAAATGAAGGAATATGCATCAAAACAAATGAAATGTTTATTATAACATGCGAATGAGCATCAAAATGAAGGAAATATGCATCGAAACGAAGAAAATATTGTTCATAACAAGCGAATGAGCATCAAAATGAACGAAATATGCATCGAAACAAGGAAATATTGATAATAACAAGCTAATGAACATCAAAATGAAGGAAATATGCATCGATACGAAGGAAATATTGATCATAACTAGCGAATGAGCATCAAAATGAAGGAAATATACATAGATATGAAGGAAATGTTGATCATAACAAGCGAATGAGCATCAAAATGAAGGAAATATAATCGAAACAAAGGAAATTTTGATCATAACAAGCGAATGGGCATCAAAATGAAGTAAATGTTGATCGTTATGAGAGAAAGAGCGTCAAAATGAAGGAAATATGTATCAAAACGAAGAAAATATTTATCATAACAAGCGAATGAGCATCAAAGTGAAGGAAATATGCATCAAAATGAAGGAAATGTTGATCATAACAAGCGAATGAGCATCAAAATGAAGGAAATATGCTTCGAAACAAAGGAAATATTTATAATAACAAGCGAATGAGCATCAAAATAAAGGAATTATGCATCAAACGTAGGAAATATTGATCATAACAAGCGAATGAGCATCAAAATGGAGTAAATGTTGATCGTAATGAGAGAATTAGCATCAAAATGAAGGAAATATGCATCGAAATGAAGGAAATGTTGAATATAACAAGCAAATGAGCATTAAAATAAAGGAAATATGCATCAAAACGAAGGAAATGCTGATCATAACAAGCGAATGAGCATCAAAATGAAGGAAATATGCATCGAAACGAAGGAAATGTTGATCATAACAAGCAAATGAGCATCAAAATGAAGTAAATGTTGATCGTAATGAGAAAATGAGTATCAAATGAAGGAAATATGCATCGAAACGAAGCAAATGTTGATCATAACAAGCAAATTAGCATCAAAATGAAGGAATATGCATCGAAACGAATAAAATGTTAATCATAACAAGCGAATGAGCATCAAAATGAAGGAATATGCATCGAAACGAAAGAAATTTTAATAATAAAAAGAGAATGAGCATCAAAATGAAGGAAATATGCATTGAAATGAAGGAAATGTTGATCATAACAAGCGAATGAGCATCAGAATGAAGGAAATGTTGATCATAACAAGCGAATGAGCATCAAAATGAAGGAAATATGTATCAAAACGAAGGAAATATTGATCATAACAAGCGAATGGGCATCAAAATGTAGGAAATATTGATCGTCATGACATAATGAGCATTAAAATAAAGGACATATATATCAAAACAAAGGAAATGTTGATCATAACATGCGAATGAGCATCAAAATGAAGGAAATTTCCATCGAAACAAAGGAAATGTCGATCATAACAAGCGAATGAGCATCAAAATGGGGAAATGTTGAGAGTAATTAGAGAATGAGCATGAAAATGAACGAAATATGCATAGAAACGAAGGAAATGTTTATCATAACAGCGAATGAACATAAATGAAGCAAATATGCATCGAAACGAAGGAAATGTTGATCATAACATGCGAATGATTATCAAAATATAGGAAATATGCATCGAAACAAAGGAAATATTGATTATAACAAGCGAATGAGCATCAAAATGAAGTAAATGTTGATCGTAATGAGAGAATTAGCATCAAAATGAAGGAAATATGCATCAAAATGAAGGAAATATTGAATATAACAAGCAAATAAGCATCAAAATGAAGGAAATATGCATCGAAACAAAGGAAATGTTAATCATAACAAGCGAATGAGCATCAGAATGATGGAAATATGCATCAAAACGAAGGAAATGTTTATAATAACAATAGAATGAGCGTCAAAATAAAAGAATTATGCGTCGAAACAAAGTAAATGTTGATCATAACAAACGAATGACCTTCAAAATGAAGAAAATATGCATAGAAACGAAGTTAATGTTGATCATAACAAGCGAATGATCATCAAAATGAAGGAAATGTTGATTATATTGAGAAAATGAGCATCAAAATGAAGGAATATGCATCAAAACAAATGAAATGTTTATTATAACATGCGAATGAGCATCAAAATGAAGGAAATATGCATCGAAACGAAGAAAATATTGTTCATAACAAGCGAATGAGCATCAAAATGAACGAAATATGCATCGAAACAAAGTAAATATTGATAATAACAAGCTAATGAACATCAAAATGAAGGAAATATGCATCGATACGAAGGAAATATTGATCATAACTAGCGAATGAGCATCAAAATGAAGGAAATATACATAGATATGAAGGAAATGTTGATCATAACAAGCGAATGAGCATCAAAATGAAGGAAATATATATCGAAACAAAGGAAATTTTGATCATAACAAGCGAATGGGCATCAAAATGAAGTAAATGTTGATCGTTATGAGAGAAAGAGCGTCAAAATGAAGGAAATATGTATCAAAACGAAGAAAATATTTATCATAACAAGCGAATGAGCATCAAAGTGAAGGAAATATGCATCAAAATGAAGGAAATGTTGATCATAACAAGCGAATGAGCATCAAAATGAAGGAAATATGCTTCGAAACAAAGGAAATATTTATAATAACAAGCGAATGAACATCAAAATAAAGGAATTATGCATCAAACGTAGGAAATATTGATCATAACAAGCGAATGAGCATCAAAATGGAGTAAATGTTGATCGTAATGAGAGAATTAGCATCAAAATGAAGGAAATATGCATCGAAATGAAGGAAATGTTGAATATAACAAGCAAATGAGCATTAAAATAAAGGAAATATGCATCAAAACGAAGGAAATGCTGATCATAACAAGCGAATGAGCATAAAAACGAAGGAAATATGCATCGAAACGAAGGAAATGTTGATCATAACAAGCAAATGAGCATCAAAATGAAGTAAATGTTGATCGTAATGAGAAAATGAGTATCAAATGAAGGAAATATGCATCGAAACGAAGCAAATGTTGATCATAACAAGCAAATTAGCATCAAAATGAAGGAATATGCATCGAAACGAATAAAATGTTAATCATAACAAGCGAATGAGCATCAAAATGAAGGAATATGCATCGAAACGAAAGAAATTTTAATAATAAAAAGAGAATGAGCATCAAAATGAAGGAAATATGCATAGAAATGAAGGAAATGTTGATCATAACAAGCGAATGAGCATCAGAATGAAGGAAATGATGATCATAACAAGCGAATGAGCATCAAAATGAAGGAAATATGTATCAAAACGAAGGAAATATTGATCATAACAAGCGAATGAGCATCAAAATGTAGGAAATATTGATCGTCATGACATAATGAGCATTAAAATAAAGGACATATATATCAAAACAAAGGAAATGTTGATCATAACATGCGAATGAGCATCAAAATGAAGGAAATTTCCATCGAAACAAAGGAAATGTTGATCATAACAAGCGAATGAGCATCAAAATGGGGAAACGTTGAGAGTAATTAGAGAATGAGCATGAAAATGAACGAAATATGCATAGAAACGAAGGAAATGTTTATCATAACAGCGAATGAACATAAATGAAGCAAATATGCATCGAAACGAAGGAAATATTGATCATAACATGCGAATGATTATCAAAATATAGGAAATATGCATCGAAACAAAGGAAATATTGATTATAACAAGCGAATGAACATCAAAATGAAGTAAATGTTTTCGTAATGAGAGAATTAGCATCAAAATGAAGGAAATGTTGAATATAACAAGCAAATAAGCATCAAAATGAAGGAAATATGTATCGAAACAAAGGAAATTTTAATCATAACAAGCGAATGAGCATCAGAATGATGGAAATATGCATCAAAACGAAGAAAATGTTGATCGTAATGAGAAAATGAGTATCAAATGAAGGAAATATGCATCGAAACGAAGCAAATGTTGATCATAACAAGCAAATTAGCATCAAAATGAAGGAATATGCATCGAAACGAATAAAATGTTAATCATAACAAGCGAATGAGCATCAAAATGAAGGAATATGCATCGAAACGAAAGAAATCTTAATAATAAAAAAAATGAGCATCAAAATGAAGGAAATATGCATAGAAATGAAGGAAATGTTGATCATAACAAGCGAATGAGCATCAGAATGAAGGAAATGTTGATCATAACAAGCGAATGAGCATCAAAATGAAGGAAATATGTATCAAAACGAAGGAAATATTGATCATAACAAGCGAATGGGCATCAAAATGTAGGAAATATTGATCGTCATGACATAATGAGCATTAAAATAAAGGACATATATATCAAAACAAAGGAAATGTTGATCATAACATGCGAATGAGCATCAAAATGAAAGAAATTTCCATCGAAACAAAGGAAATGTTGATCATAACAAGCGAATGAGAATCAAAATGGGGAAATGTTGAGAGTAATTAGAGAATGAGCATGAAAATGAACGAAATATGCATAGAAACGAAGGAAATGTTTATCATAACAGCGAATGAACATAAATGAAGCAAATATGCATCGAAACGAAGGAAATGTTGATCATAACATGCGAATGATTATCAAAATATAGGAAATATGCATCGAAACAAAGGAAATATTGATTATAACAAGCGAATGAACATCAAAATGAAGTAAATGTTTTCGTAATGATAGAATTAGCATCAAAATGAAGGAAATGTTGAATATAACAAGCAAATAAGCATCAAAATGAAGGAAATATGCATCGAAACAAAGGAAATGTTAATCATAACAAGTATATGAGCATTAGAATGATGGAAATATGCATCAAAACGAAGGAAATGTTGATAATAACAAGCGAATGAGCGTCAAAATAAAGGAATTATGCGTCGAAACAAAGTAAATGTTGATCATAACAAACAAATGACCTTCAAAATAAAGGAAATATGCATAGAAACGAAGGAAATGTTGATCATAACAGGCAAATGATCACCAAAATGAAGGAAATGTTGATTATATTGAGAAAATGAGTATCAAAATGAAGGAATATGCATCAAAACAAATGAAATGTTTATTATAACAAGCGAATGAGCATCAAAATGAAGGAAATATGCATCGAAAAAATATTGTTCATAAGAAGCGAATGAGCATCAAAATGAAAGAAATATGCATCGAAACAAAGGAAATGTTGATAATAACAAGCGAATGAACATCAAAATGAAGGAAATATGCATCGATATGAAGGAAATATTGATCATAACTAGCGAATGAGCATCGAAATGAAGGAAATATGCATAGATATGAAGGAAATGTTGATCATAACAAGCGAATGAGCATCAAAATGAAGGAAATATGTATCAAAACAAAGGAAATTTTGATCATAACAAGCGAATGGGCAACAAAATGACGTAAATGTTGATCGTTATGAGAGAATGAGCGTCAAAATGAAGGAAATATGTATCAAAACGAAGAAAATATTTATCATAACAAGCGAATGAGCATCAAAGTGAAGGAAATATGCATCGAAACGAAGGAAATGTTGATCATAACAAGCGAATGAGCATCAAAATGAAGGAATTATGCATCGAAACGTAGGAAATATTGATCATAACAAGCGAATGAGCATCAAAATGGAGTAAATGTTGATCGTAATGAGAGAATTAGCATCAAAATGAAGGAAATATGTATCGAAATGAAGGAAATGTTGAATATAACAAGCAAATGAGCATTAAAATAAAGGAAATATGCATCAAAACGAAGGAAATGCTGATCATAACAAGCGAATGAGCATCAAAATGAAGGAAATATGCATTGAAACGAAGGAAATGTTGATTATAACAAGCAAATGAGCATCAAAATGAAGTAAATGTTGATCATAATGAGAAAATGAGTATCAAATGAAGGAAATATGCATCGAAACGAAGCAGATGTTGATTATAACAAGCAAATTAGCATCAAAATGAAGGAATATGCATCGAAACGAATAAAATGTTAATCATAACAAGCGAATGAGCATCAAAATGAAGGAATATGCATCGAAACGAAAGAAATCTTAATAATAAAAAGAGAATGAGCATCAAAATGAAGAAAATATGCATAGAAATGAAGGAAATATTGATCATAACAAGCGAATGAGCATCAAAATGAAGGAAATATGTATCGAAACGAAGGAAATGTTGATCATAACAAGCGAATGGGCATCAAAATGTAGGAAATATTGATCGTCATGACATAATGAGCATTAAAATAAAGGACATATATATCAAAACAAAGGAAATGTTGATCATAACATGCGAATGAGCATCAAAATGAAGGAAATTTCCATCGAAACAAAGGAAATGTTGATCATAACAAGCGAATGAGCATCAAAATAAAGGAAATGTTGAGAGTAATTAGAGAACGAGCATGAAAATGAACGAAATATGCATAGAAACGAAGGAAATGTTTATCATAACAACGAATGAACATCAAAATGAAGGAAATATGCATCGAAACGAAGGAAATGTTGATCATAACATGCGAATGATTATCAAAATATAGGAAATATGCATCGAAATAAAGGAAATATTGATTATAACAAGCGAATGAGCATCAAAATGAAGTAAATGATGATCGTAATGAGAGAATTAGCATCAAAATGAAGGAAATATGCATCAAAATGAAGGAAATGTTGAATATAACAAGCAAATAAGCATCAAAATGAAGGAAATATGCATCGAAACGAAGGAAATGTTAATCATAACAAGCGAATTGGCATCAGAATGATGGAAATATGCATCAAAACGAAGGAAATATTGATAATAACAAGCGAATGACGTCAAAATAAAGGAATTATGCATCGAAACAAAGTAAATGTTGATCATAACAAATGAATGACCTTCAAAATGAAGGAAATATGCATAGAAACGAAGGAAATGTTGATCATAACAAGCGAATGATCATCAAAATGAAGGAAATGTTGATTATATTGAGAAAATGAGCATCAAAATAAGGAATATGCATCAAAACAAATGAAATGTTTATTATAACAAGCGAATGAGAATCAAAATGAAGGAAATATGCATCGAAACGAAGGAAATATTGTTCATAACAAGCGAATGAGCATCAAAATGAAGGAAATATGCATCGAAACAAAGGAAATGTTGATAATAACAAGCGAATGAACATCAAAATGAAGGAAATATGCATCGATACGTAGGAAATATTGATCATAACTAGCGAATGAGCATCAAAATGAAGGAAATATGCATAGATATGAAGGAAATGTTGATCATAATAAGTGAATAAGCATCAAAATGAGGGAAATATGTATCGAAACAAAGGAAATTTTGATCATAACAAGCGAAAGGGCATCAAAATGAAGTAAATGTTGATCGTTATGAGAGAATGAGCGTCAAAATGAAGGAATATGTATCGAAACGAAGGAAATGTTGATCATAACAAGCGAATGAGCATCAAAATAAAGGAAATATCCGTCGAAACGAAGGAAATATTGATAATAACAAGTGAATGGCCATCAAAATAAACGAAATTTATCGTAATGAGAGAATGAGCATCAAAATGAAGTAAATATGCATCGAAATGATGGAAATGTTTATCATAACATTCGAATGAACATCAAAATGAAGGAAATATGCATCGAAAAAAAGTAAATGTTCATAATAACAAGCTAATGAACATCAAAATGAAAAAAATATGCATCGTAACAAAGGGAATATTGATCATAACAAGCGAATGAGCATCAAAATGAAGGAAATATGCATCGAAACGAAGGAAATATTGATCATAACAAGCAAATGAGCATCAAAATGAAGGAAATATGCATCGAAACAAAGGAAATGTTGATAATAACAAGCGAATGAACATCAAAATGAAGGAAATATGCATCGATACGTAGGAAATATTGATCATAACTAGCGAATGAGCATCAAAATGAAGGAAATATGCATAGATATGAAGGAAATGTTGATCATAATAAGTGAATAAGCATCAAAATGAGGGAAATATGTATCGAAACAAAGGAAATTTTGATCATAACATGCGAAAGGGCATCAAAATGAAGTAAATGTTGATCGTTATGAGAGAATGAGCGTCAAAATGAAGGAAATATGTATCAAAACGAAGAAAATATTTATCATAACAAGCGAATGAGCATCAAAGTGAAGGAAATATGCATCGAAACGAAGGAAATGTTGATCATAACAAGCGAATGAGCATCAAAATGAAGGAAATATGAATCGAAATAAAGGAAATGTTTATAATAACAAGCGAATGAGCATCAAAATGAAGGAATTATGCATCGAAACGTAGGAAATATTGATCATAACAAGCGAATGAGCATCAAAATGGAGTAAATGTTGATCGTAATGAGAGAATTAGCATCAAAATGAAGGAAATATACATCGAAATGAAGGAAATGTTGAATATAACAAGCAAATATGCATCAAAATAAAAAATATGCATCGAAACGAAGGAAATGTTGATCATAACAAGCGAATGGGCATCAAAATAAAGGAAATATGCATCAAAACGAAGGAAATGTTGACCATAACAAGCGAATGAGCATCAAAATGAAGGAAATGTTGAACATAACAAGCAAATTAACATCAAAATAAAGGAAATATACATCGAAACGAAAGAAATGTTGATCATAACAAGCTAATGAGCATCAAAATGAAGGAAATATGCATCAAAACAAAGGAAATGTTGATCATAACAAGCAAATGAGCATCAAAATGAAGTAAATGTTGATCGTAATGAGAGAATGAGCATCAAATGAAGGAAATATACATCGAAACGAAGCAAATGTTGACCATAACAAGGAAATAATTATCAAAATGAAGGAATATGTATCGAAACGAAGGAAATGTTGATCATAACAAGCGAATGAGCATCAAAATAAAGGAAATATCCGTCGAAACGAAGGAAATATTGATAATAACAAGTGAATGGCCATCAAAATAAACGAAATTTATCGTAATGAGAGAATGAGCAATAAAATGAAGTAAATATGCATCGAAATGATGGAAATGTTTATCATAACAATCGAATGAACATCAAAATGAAGGAAATATGCATCGAAAAAAAGTAAATGTTCATAATAACAAGCTAATGAACATCAAAATGAAAAAAATATGCATCGTAACAAAGGGAATATTGATCATAACAAGCGAATGAGCATCAAAATGAAGGAAATATGCATCGAAACGAAGGAAATATTGATCATAACAAGCAAATGAGCATCAAAACGAAGAAAATGTTGATCGTAATGTGAAAATGAGTATCAAATGAAGGAAATATGCTTCGAAACGAAGCAAATGTTGATCATAACAAGCAAATTAGCATCAAAATGAAGGAATATGCATCGAAACGAATAAAATGTTAATCATAACAAGCGAATGAGCATCAAAATGAAGGAATATGCATCGAAACGAAAGAAATCTTAATAATAAAAAGAGAATGAGCATCAAAATGAAGGAAATATGCATAGAAATGAAGGAAATGTTGATCATAACAAGCGAATGAGCATCAGAATGAAGGAAATGTTGATCATAACAAGCGAATGAGCATCAAAATGAAGGAAATATGTATCAAAACGAAGGAAATATTGATCATAACAAGCGAATGGGCATAAAAATGTAGGAAATATTGATCGTCATGACATAATGAGCATTAAAATAAAGGACATATATATCAAAACAAAGGAAATGTTGATCATAACATGCGAATGAGCATCAAAATGAAGGAAATTTCCATCGAAACAAAGGAAATGTTGATCATAACAAGCGAATGAGCTTCAAAATGGGGAAATGTTGAGAGTAATTAGAGAATGAGCATGAAAATGAACGAAATATGCATAGAAACGAAGGAAATGTTTATCATAACAGCGAATGAACATAAATGAAGCAAAGATGCATCGAAACGAAGGAAATGTTGATCATAACATGCGAATGATTATCAAAATATAGGAAATATGCATCGAAACAAAGGAAATATTGATTATAACAAGCGAATGAACATCAAAATGAAGTAAATGTTTTCGTAATGAGAGAATTAGCAACAAAATGAAGGAAATGTTGAATATAACAAGCAAATAAGCATCAAAATGAAGGAAATATGTATCGAAACAAAGGAAATGTTAATCATAACAAGCGAATGAGCATCAGAATGATGGAAATATGCATCAAAACGAAGAAAATGTTGATCGTAATGTGAAAATGAGTATCAAATGAAGGAAATATGCATCGAAACGAAGCAAATGTTGATCATAACAAGCAAATTAGCATCAAAATGAAGGAATATGCATCGAAACGAATAAAACGTTAATCATAACAAGCGAATGAGCATCAAAATGAAGGAATATGCATCGAAACGAAAGAAATCTTAATAATAAAAAGAGAATGAGCATCAAAATGAAGAAAATATGCATAGAAATGAAGGAAATGTTGATCATAACAAGCGAATGAGCATCAAAATGAAAGAAATATTGATCATAACAAGCGAATGAGCATCAAAATGAAGGAAATATGTATCGAAACGAAGGAAATGTTGTTCATAACAAGCGAATGGGCATCAAAATGTAGGAAATATTGATCGTCATGACATAATGAGCATTAAAATAAAGGACATATATATCAAAACAAAGGAAATGTTGATCATAACATGCGAATGAGCATCAAAATGAAGGAAATTTCCATCGAAACAAAGGAAATATTGATCATAACAAGCGAATGAGCGTCAAAATGAAGGAAATGTTGAGAGTAATTAGAGAATGAGCATGAAAATGTACGAAATATGCATTGAAACGAAGGAAATGTTTATCATAACAGCAAATGAACATCAAAATGAAGCAAATATGCATAGAAACAAAGGAAATTTTAATCATAACATGCGAATGATTATCAAAATATAGGAAATATGCATCGAAATAAAGGAAATATTGATTATAACAAGCGAATGAGCATCAAAATGAAGTAAATGTTAATCGCAATGAGAGAATTAACATCAAAATGAAGGAAATATGCATCAAAATGAAGGAAATGTTGAATATAACAAGCAAATAAGCATCAAAATGAAGGAAATATGCATCGAAACGAAGGAAATGTTAATCATAACAAGCGAATGAGCATCAGAATGATGGAAAATGCATCAAAACGAAGGAAATGTTGATCATAACAAGCGAATGAGCATCAAAATAAAGGAATTATGCGTCGAAACTAAATAAATGTTGATCATAACAAACGAATGACCTTCAAAATGAAGGAAATATGCATAGAAACGAAGGAAATGTTGATCATAACAAGCGAATGATCATCAAAATGAAGGAAATGTTGATTATATTGAAAAAATGAGCATCAAAATGAAGGAATATGCATCAAAACAAATGAAATGTTTATTATAACAAGCGAATGAGCATCAAAGTGAAAGAAATATGCATCGAAACGAAGGAAATATTGTTCATAACAAGCGAATGAGCATCAAAATGAAGGAAATATGCATCGAAACAAAGGAAATGTTGATAATAACAAGCGAATGAACATCAAAATGAAGGAAATATGCATCGATACGAAGGAAATATTGGTCATAACTAGCGAATGAGCATCAAAACGAAGTAAATATTGATCATAATGAGAGAATTAACATCAAAATGATGGAAATATGCATCGAAATGAAGGAAATGTTGAACATAACAAGCAAATAAGCATCAAAATAAAAAAAATATGCATCGAAACGAAGGAAATGTTGATCATAACAAGCGAATGGGCATCAAAATAAAGGAAATATGCATCAAAACGAAGGAAATGTTGATGATAAAAAGCGAATGAGCATCAAAATGAAGGAAATGTTGAACATAACAAGCAAATTAGCATCAAAATAAAGGAAATATACATCCAAACGAAAGAAATGTTGATCATAACAAGCTAATGAGCATCAAAATGAAGGAAATATGCATCAAAACAAAGGAAATGTTGATCATAACAAGCAAATGAGCATCAAAATGAAGTAAATGTTGATCGTAATGAGAGAATGAGCATCAAATGAAGGAAATATACATCGAAACGAAGCAAATGTTGATCATAACAAGGAAATAATTATCAAAATGAAGGAATATGTATCAAACGAAAGAAATGTTGATCATAACAAGAAAATGAGCATCAAAATAAAGGAAATATCCGTCGAAACGAAGGAAATATTGATAATAACAAGTGAATGGCAATCAAAATAAACAAAATTTATCGTAATGAGAGAATGAGCATCAAAATGAAGTAAATATGCATCGAAATGATGGAAATGTTTATCATAACAATCGAATGAACATCAAAATGAAGGAAATATGCATCGAAAAAAAGTAAATGTTGATAATAACAAGCGAATGAATATCAAAATGAAAAAAATATGCATCGTAACAAAGGGAATATTGATCATAACAAGCGAATGAGCATCAAAATGAAGGAAATATGCATCAAAACGAAGGAAATGTTGATCATAACAAGCAAATGAGCATCAAAATGAAGTAAATGTTGATCGTAATGAGAAAATGAGTATCAAATGAAGGAAATATGCTTCGAAACGAAGCAAATGTTGATCATAACAAGCGAATGAGCATCAGAATGAAGGAAATGTTGATCATAACAAGCGAATGAGCATCAAAATGAAGGAAATATGTATCAAAACGAAGGAAATATTGATCATAACAAGCGAATGGGCATCAAAATGTAGGAAATATTGATCGTCATGACATAATGAGCATTAAAATAAAGGACATATATATCAAAACAAAGGAAATGTTGATCATAACATGCGAATGAGCATCAAAATGAAGGAAATTTCCATCGAAACAAAGGAAATGTTGATCATAACAAGCGAATGAGCATCAAAATGGGGAAATGTTGAGAGTAATTAGAGAATGAGCATGAAAATGAACGAAATATGCATAGAAACGAACGAAATGTTTATCATAACAACGAATGAACATAAATGAAGCAAATATGCATCGAAACTAAGGAAATGTTGATCATAACATGCGAATGATTATCAAAATATAGGAAATATGCATCGAAACAAAGGAAATATTGATTATAACAAGCGAATGAACATCAAAATGAAGTAAATGTTTTTGTAATGATAGAATTAGCATCAAAATGAAGGAAATGTTGAATATAACAAGCAAATAAGCATCAAAATGAAGGAAATATGCATCGAAACAAAGGAAATGTTAATTATAACAAGCGAATGAGCATCAGTATGATTGAAATATGCATCAAAACGAAGGAAATATTGATAATAACAAGCGAATGAGTGTCAAAATAAAGGAATTATGCGTCGAAACAAAGTAAATGTTGATCATAACAAACGAATGACCTTCAAAATAAAGGAAATATGCATAGAAACGAAGGAAATGTTGATCATAACAGGCGAATGATCACCAAAATGAAGGAAATGTTGATTATATTGAGAAAATGAGCATCAAAATGAAGGAATATGCATCAAAACAAATGAAATATTTATTATAACAAGCGAATAGCATCAAAAAGAAGGAAATATGCATCGAAAAAATATTGTTCATAACAAGCGAATGAGCATCAAAATGAAGGAAATATGCATCGAAACAAAGGAAATGTTGATAATAACAAGCGAATGAACATCAAAATGAAGGAAATATGCATCGATATGAAGGAAATATTGATCATAACTAGCGAATGAGCATCGAAATGAAGGAAATATGCATAGATATGAAGGAAATGTTGATCATAACAAGCGAATGAGCATCAAAATGAAGGAAATATGTATCGAAACAAAGGAAATTTTGATCATAACAAGCGAATGGGCATCAAAATGACGTAAATGTTGATCGTTATGAGAGAATGAGCGTAAAAATGAAGGAAATATGTATCAAAACGAAGAAAATATTTATCATAACAAGCGAATGAGCATCAAAGTGAAGGAAATATGCATCGAAACGAAGGAAATGTTGATCATAACAAGCGAATGAGCATCAAAATGAAGGAATTATGCATCGAAACGTAGGAAATATTGATCATAACAAGCGAATGAGCATCAAAATAGAGTAAATGTTGATCGTAATGAGAGAATTAGCATCAAAATGAAGGAAATATGTATCTAAATTAAGGAAATGTTGAATATAACAAGCAAATGAGCATTAAAATAAAGGAAATATGCATCAAAACGAAGGAAATGCTGATCATAACAAGCGAATGAGCATCAAAATGATGGAAATATGCATCGAAACGAAGGAAATGTTGATCATAACAAGCAAATGAGCATCAAAATAAAGTATATGTTGATCATAATGAGAAAATGAGTATCAAATGAAGGAAATATGCATCGAAACGAAGCAAATGTTGATTATAACAAGCAAATTAGTATCAAAATGAAGGAATATGCATCGAAACGAATAAAATGTTAATCATAACAAGCGAATGAGCATCAAAATGAAGGAATATGCATCGAAACGAAAGAAATCTTAATAATAAAAAGAGAATGAGCATCAAAATGAAGGAAATATGCATAGAAATGAAGGAAATGTTGATCATAACAAGCGAATGAGCATCAGAATGAAGGAAATGTTGATCATAACAAGCGAATGAGCATCAAAATGAAGGAAATATGTATCAAAGCGAAGGAAATATTGATCATAACAAGCGAATGGGCATCAAAATGTTGGAAATATTGATCGTCATGACATAATGAGCATTAAAATATAGGACATATATATCAAAACAAAGGAAATGTTGATCATAACATGCGAATGAGCATCAATATGAAGGAAATTTCCATCGAAACAAAGGAAATGTTGATCATAACAAGCGAATGAGCATCAAAATGGGGAAATGTTGAGAGTAATTAGAGAATGAGCATGAAAATGAACGAAATATGCATAGAAACGAAGGAAATGTTTATCATAACAGCGAATGAACATAAATGAAGAAAATATGCATCGAAACGAAGGAAATGTTGATCATAACATGCGAATGATTATCAAAATATAGGAAATATGCATCGAAACAAAGGAAATATTGATTATATCAAGCGAATGAACATCAAAATGAAGTAAATGTTTTCGTAATGAGAGAATTAGCATCAAAATGAAGGAAATGTTAAATATAACAAGCAAATAAGCATCAAAATGAAGGAAATATGTATCGAAACAAAGGAAATGTTAATCATAACAAGCGAATGAGCATCAGAATGATGGAAATATGCATCAAAACGAAGAAAATGTTGATCGTAATGTGAAAATGAGTATCAAATGAAGGAAATATGCATCGAAACGAAGCAAATGTTGATCATAACAAGAAAATTAGCATCAAAATGAAGGAATATGCATCGAAACGAATAAAATGTTAATCATAACAAGCGAATGAGCATCAAAATGAAGGAATATGCATCGAAACGAAAGAAATCTTAATAATAAAAAGAGAATGAGCATCAAAATGAAGGAAATATGTATAGAAATGAAGGAAATGTTGATCATAACAAGCGAATGAGCATCAGAATGAAGGAAATGTTGATCATAACAAGCGAATGAGCATCAAAATGAAGGAAATATGTATCAAAACGAAGGAAATATTGATCATAACAAGCGAATGGGCATCAAAATGTAGGAAATATTGATCGTCATGACATAATGAGCATTAAAATAAAGGACATATATATCAAAACAAAGGAAATGTTGATCATAACATGCGAATGAGCATCAAAATGAAGGAAATTTCCATCGAAACAAAGGAAATGTTGATCATAACAAGCGAATGAGCATCAAAATGGGAAATGTTGAGAGTAATTAGAGAATGAGCATGAAAATGAACGAAATATGCATAGAAACGAAGGAAATGTTTATCATAACAACGAATGAACATAAATGAAGCAAATATGCATCGAAACTAAGGAAATGTTGATCATAACATGCGAATGATTATCAAAATATAGGAAATATGCATCGAAACAAAGGAAATATTGATTATAACAAGCGAATGAACATCAAAATGAAGTAAATGTTTTCGTAATGATAGAATTAGCATCAAAATGAAGGAAATGTTGAATATAACAAGCAAATAAGCATCAAAATGAAGGAAATATGCATCGAAACAAAGGAAATGTTAATTATAACAAGCGAATGAGCATCAGTATGATGGAAATATGCATCAAAACGAAGGAAATATTGATAATAACAAGCGAATGAGTGTCAAAATAAAGGAATTATGCGTCGAAACAAAGTAAATGTTGATCATAACAAACGAATGACCTTCAAAATAAAGGAAATATGCATAGAAATGAAGGAAATGTTGATCATAACAGGCGAATGATCACCAAAATGAAGGAAATGTTGATTATATTGAGAAAATGAGCATCAAAATGAAGGAATATGCATCAAAACAAATGAAATGTTTATTATAACAAGCGAATGAGCATCAAAATGAAGGAAATATGCATCAAAAAAATATTGTTCATAACAAGCGAATGAGCATCAAAATGAAGGAAATATGCATCGAAACAAAGGAAATGTTGATAATAACAAGCGAATGAACATCAAAATGAAGGAAATATGCATCGATATGAAGGAAATATTGATCATAACTAGCGAATGAGCATCGAAATGAAGGAAATATGCATAGATATGAAGGAAATGTTGATCATAACAAGCGAATGAGCATCAAAATGAAGGAAATATGTATCGAAACAAAGGAAATTTTGATCATAACAAGCGAATGGGCATCAAAATGACGTAAATGTTGATCGTTATGAGAGAATGAGCGTAAAAATGAAGGAAATATGTATC
Source organism: Pogostemon cablin (assembly GCA_023678885.1). NCBI lineage: Eukaryota > Viridiplantae > Streptophyta > Magnoliopsida > Lamiales > Lamiaceae > Pogostemon > Pogostemon cablin. The sequence goes on from CM043005.1 coordinate 11,879,156, forward strand.
AAAACGAAGAAAATATTTATCATAACAAGCGAATGAGCATCAAAGTGAAGGAAATATGCATCGAAACGAAGGAAATGTTGATCATAACAAGCGAATGAGCATCAAAATGAAGGAATTATGCATCGAAACGTAGGAAATATTGATCATAACAAGCGAATGAGCATCAAAATAGAGTAAATGTTGATCGTAATGAGAGAATTAGCATCAAAATGAAGGAAATATGTATCGAAATGAAGGAAATGTTGAATATAACAAGCAAATGAGCATTAAAATAAAGGAAATATGCATCAAAACGAAGGAAATGCTGATCATAACAAGCGAATGAGCATCAAAATGAAGGAAATATGCATCGAAACGAAGGAAATGTTGATCATAACAAGCAAATGAGCATCACAATAAAGTATATGTTGATCATAATGAGAAAATGAGTATTAAATGAAGGAAATATGCATCGAAACGAAGCAAATGTTGATTATAACAAGCAAATTAGTATCAAAATGAAGGAATATGCATCGAAACGAATAAAATGTTAATCATAACAAGCGAATGAGCATCAAAATGAAGGAATATGCATCGAAACGAAAGAAATCTTAATAATAAAAAGAGAATGAGCATCAAAATGAAGGAAATATGTATAGAAATGAAGGAAATGTTGATCATAACAAGCGAATGAGCATCAAAATGAAGGAAATGTTGATCATAACAAGCGAATGAGCATCAAAATGAAGGAAATATGTATCGAAACGAAGGAAATGTTGATCATAACAAGCGAATGGGCATCAAAATGTAGGGAATATTGATCGTCATGACATAATGAGCATTAAAATAAAGGACATATATATCAAAACAAAGGAAATGTTGATCATAACATGCGAATGAGCATCAAAATGAAGGAAATTTCCATCGAAACAAAGGAAATGTTGATCATAACAAGCGAATGAGCATCAAAATGAAGGAAATGTTGAGAGTAATTAGAGAACGAGCATGAAAATGAACGAAATATGCATAGAAACGAAGGAAATGTTTATCATAACAACGAATGAACATCAAAATGAAGGAAATATGCATCGAAACGAAGGAAATGTTGATCATAACATGCGAATGATTATCAAAATATTGGAAATAAGCATCGAAATAAAGGAAATATTGATTATAACAAGCGAATGAGCATCAAAATGAAGTAAATGATGATCGTAATGAGAGAATTAGCATCAAAATGAAGGAAATATTCATCAAAATGAAGGAAATGTTGAATATAACAAGCAAATATGCATCAAAATGAAGGAAATATGCATCGAAACGAAGGAAATGTTAATCATAACAAGCGAATTGGCATCAGAATGATGGAAATATGCATCAAAACGAAGGAAATATTGATGATAACAAGCGAATGACGTCAAAATAAAGGAATTATGCGTCGAAACAAAGTAAATGTTGATCATAACAAATGAATGACCTTCAAAATGAAGGAAATATGCATAGAAACGAAGGAAATGTTGATCATAACAAGCGAATGATCATCAAAATGAAGGAAATGTTGATTATATTGAGAAAATGAGCATCAAAATAAGGAATATGCATCAAAACAAATGAAATTTTTATTATAACAAGCGAATGAGAATCAAAATGAAGGAAATATGCATCGAAACGAAGGAAATATAGTTCATAACAAGCGAATGAGCATCAAAATGAAGGAAATATGCATCGAAACAAAGGAAATGTTGATAATAACAAGCGAATGAACATCAAAATGAAGGAAATATGCATCGATACGTAGGAAATATTGATCATAACTAGCGAATTAGCATCAAAATGAAGGAAATATGCATAGATATGAAGGAAATGTTGATCATAATAAGTGAATAAGCATCAAAATGAAGGAAATATGTATCGAAACAAATGAAATTTTGATCATAACAAGCGAATGGGCATCAAAATGAAGTAAATGTTGATCGTTATGAGAGAATGAGCATCAAAATGAAGGAAATATATATCAAAACGAAGAAAATATTTATCATAACAAGCGAATGAGCATCAAAGTGAAGGAAATATGCATCGAAACGAAGGAAATGTTGATCATAACAAGCGAATGAGCATCAAAATGAAGGAAATATGCATCGAAATAAAGGAAATGTTTATAATAACAAGCGAATGAGCATCAAAATGAAGGAATTATGCATCGAAACGTAGGAAATATTGATCATAACAAGCAAATGAGCATCAAAATGGAGTAAATGTTGATCATAATGAGAGAATTAGCATCAAAATGAAGGAAATATGCATCGAAATGAAGGAAATTTTGAATATAACAAGCAAATGAGCATTAAAATAAAGGAAATATGCAATAAAACGAAGGAAATGCTGATCATAACAAGCGAATGAGCATCAAAATGAAGGAAATATGCATCGAAACGAAGGAAATGTTGATCATAACAAGCAAATGAGCATCAAAATGAAGTAAATGTTGATCATAATGAGAAAATGAGTATCAAATGAAGGAAATATGCATCGAAACGAAGCAAATGTTGATCATAACAAGCAAATTAGAATCAAAATGAAGGAATATGCATCGAAATGAATAAAATGTTAATCATAACAAGCGAATGAGCATCAAAATGAAGGAATATGCATCGAAACGAAAGAAATCTTAATAATAAAAAGAGAATGAGCATCAAAATGAAGGAAATATGCATAGAAATGAAGGAAATATTGATCATAACAAGCGAATGAGCATCAAAATGAAGGAAATGTTGATCATAACAAGCGAATGAGCATCAAAATAAAGGAAATGTTGAGAGTAATTAGAGAATGAGCATGAAAATGTACGAAATATGCATAGAAATGAAGGAAATGTTTATCATAACAGCGAATGAACATCAAAATGAAGCAAATATACATCGAAACAAAGGAAATTTTGATCATAACATGCGAATGATTATCAAAATATAGGAAATATGCATCGAAACAAAGGAAATATTGATTATAACAAGCGAATGAGCATCAAAATGAAGTAAATGTTAATCGTAATGAGAGAATTAACATCAAAATGAAGGAAATATGTATCAAAATGAAGGAAATGTTGAATATAACAAGCAAATAAGCATCAAAATGAAGGAAATATGCATCGAAACGAAGGAAATATTAATCATAACAAGCGAATGAGCATCAGAATGATGGAAAATGCATCAAAACGAAGGAAATGTTGATAATAACAAGCGAATGAGCGTCAAAATAAAGGAATTATGCGTCGAAACTAAGTAAATGTTGATCATAACAAACGAATGACCTTCAAAATGAAGGAAATGTTGATCATAACAAGCGAATGATCATCGAAATGAAGGAAATGTTGATTATATTGAAAAAATGAGCATCAAAATGAAGGAATATGCATCAAAACAAATGAAATGTTTATTATAACAAGCGAATGAGCATCAAAATAAAGGAAATATGCATCGAAACGAAGGAAATATTGATTATAACAAGCGAATGAGCATCAAAATGAAGGAAATATGCATCGAAACAAAGGAAATGTTGATAATAACAAGCGAATGAACATCAAAATGAAGGAAATATGCATCGATACGAAGGAAATATTGATCATAACTAGCGAATGAGCATCAAAATGAAGGAAATATGCATAGATATGAAGGAAATGTTGATCATAACAAGCGAATGAGCATCAAAATGAAGGAAATATGTATCGAAACAAAGGAATTTTTGATCATAACAAGCGAATGCGCATCAAAATGAAGTAAATGTTGATCGTTATGAGAGAATGAGCGTCAAAATGAAGGAAATATGTATCAAAACGAAGAAAATATTTATCATAACAAGCGAATGAGCATCAAAGTGAAAGAAATATGCATCGAAACGAAGGAAATATTGTTCATAACAAGCGAATGAGCATCAAAATGAAGGAAATATGCATCGAAACAAAGGAAATGTTGATAATAACAAGCGAATGAACATCAAAATGAAGGGAATATGCATCGATACGAAGGAAATATTGGTCATAACTAGCGAATGAGCATCAAAATGAAGTAAATATTGATCGTAATGAGAGAATTAGCATCAAAATGATGGAAATATGCATCAAAATGAAGGAAATGTTGAACATAACAAGCAAATAAGCATCAAAATAAAAAAAATATGCATTGAAACGAAGGAAATGTTGATCATAACAAGCGAATGGGCATCAAAATAAAGGAAATATGCATCAAAACGAAGGAAATGTTGATCATAACAAGCGAATGAGCATCAAAATGAAGGAAATGTTGAACATAACAAGCAAATTGGCATCAAAATAAAGGAAATATACATCGAAACGAAAGAAATGTTGATCATAACAAGCTAATGAGCATCAAAATGAAGGAAATATGCATCAAAACAAAGGAAATGTTGATCATAACAAGCAAATGTGCATCAAAATGAAGTAAATGTTGATCGTAATGAGAGAATGAGCATCAAATAAAGGAAATATACATCGAAACGAAGCAAATGTTGATCATAACAAGGAAATAATTATCAAAATGAAGGAATATGTATCGAAACGAAGGAAATGTTGATCATAACAAGCGAATGGCCATCAAAATAAACGAAATTTATCGTAATGAGAGAATGAGCATCAAAATGAAGTAAATTTGCATCAAAATGATGAAAATGTTTATCATAACAATCGAATGAACATCAAAATGAAGGAAATATGCATCGAAAAAAAGTAAATGTTGATAATAACAAGCGAATGAACATCAAAATGAAAAAAATATGCATCGTAACAAAGGGAATATTGATCATAACAAGCGAATGAGCATCAAAATGAAGTAAATATTGATCGTAATAAGAGAATTAGCATCAAAATGAAGGAAATGTTGGACATAGCAAGCAAATGAGCATCAAAATGATGGAAATATGCAACGAAACGAAGGAAATATTGTGATCATAACAAGAGAATGAGGCTCAAAATAAAGGAATTATGCTTCGGAACAAAGGAAATGTTGATCATATCAAGCGAATGAGCATCAAAATGAAGGCAATATGTATAAAAACAAAGGAAATGTTGATCATAACAAGTGAATGATCATCAAAATGAAGAAAATGTTGATCATATTGAGAGAATGAGCATCAAAATGAAGGAATATGCATCGAAACGAAAGAAATCCTATTCATAAAAAGCGAATGAGCATCAAAATGAAGGAAATATGCATAGATATGAAGGAAATGTTGATCATAACAAGCGAATGAGCATCAAAATGAAGGAAATATGCATCGAAACAAAGGAAATTTTGATCATAACAAGCGAATGGGCATCACAATGAAGTAAATGTTGATCGTTATGAGAAAATGAGCTTTAAAATGAAGGAAATATGTATCAAAACGAAGAAAATATTTATCATAACAAGCAAATGAGCATCAAAGTGAAGGAAATATGTATCGAAACGAAGGAAATGTTGATCATAACAAGCGAATGAGCATCAAAATGAAGAAAATATGCATCGAAACAAAGGAAATGTTTATAATAACAAGCGAATGAGCATCAAAATGAAGGAATTATGCATCGAAACGTAGGAAATATTGATCATAGCAAGCGAATGAGCATCAAAATGGAGTAAATGTTGATCGTAATGATAGAATTAGCATCAAAATGAAGGAAATATGCATCGAAATGAAAGAAATGTTGAATATAACAAGCAAATAAGCATTAAAATAAAGGAAATCTGCATCGAAAAGAAAGAAATGCTGATCATAACAAGCGAATGAGCATCAAAATGAAGGAAATATGCATCGAAACGAAGGAAATATTGATCATAACAAGCAAATGAGCATCAAAATGAAGTAAATGTTGATCGTAATGAGAAAATGAGTATCAAATGAAGGAAATATGCATTGAAACGAAGCATATGTTGATCATAATAAGCAAATTAGCATCAAAATGAAGGAATATGCATCGAAACGAATAAAATGTTAATTATAACAAGCGAATGAGCATCAAAATGAAGGAATATGCATCGAAACGAAAGAAATCTTAATAATAAAAAGAGAATGAGCATCAAAATGAATGAAATATGCATAAAATGAAGGAAATGTTGATCATAACAAGCGAATGAGCATCAAAATGAAGGAAATATTGATCATAACAAGCGAATGAGCATCAAAATGCAGGAAATATGTGTCAAAACGAAGGAAATGTTGATCATAACAAGCGAATGAGCATCAAAATGCAGGAAATATGTATCAAAACGAAGGAAATGTTGATCATATCAAGCGAATGGTCATCAAAACGTAGGAAATATTGATCGTCATGACATAGTGAGCATCAAAATGAAGGACATATATGTCAAAACAAAGGAAATGTTGATCATAACATGCGAATGAGTATCAAAATGAAGGAAATTTCCATCGAAACAAAGGAAATGTTGATCATTAGAAGCGAATGAGCATCAAAATGAAGGAAATGTTGAGAGTAATTAGAGAATGAGCATGAAAATGAACGAAATATGCATAGAAACGAAGGAAATGTTTATCATAACATCGAATGAACATCAAAATGAAGGAAATATGCGTCGAAACGAAGGAAATATTGATCATAACATGCGAATGATTATCAAGATATAGGAAATATGCATCGAAACAAAGGAAATATTGATTATAACAAGCGAATGAGCAACAAAATGAAGTAAATGTTGATCGTAATGAGAGAATTAGCATCAAAATGAAGGAAATGTTGAATATAACAAGCAAATAAGCATCAAAATGAAGGAAATATGCATCGAAATGAAGGAAATGTTAATCATAACAAGCGAATGGGCATCACAATGATGGAAATATGCATCAAAACGAAGGAAATGTTGATAATAACAAGCGAATGAGCATCAAAATAAAGGAATTATGCGTCGAAACAAAGTAAATGTGGATCATAACAAGCAAATGACCTTCAAAATGAAGGAAATGTCCATAGAAACGAAGGAAATATTGATCATAACAAGCGAATGATCATCAAAATAAAGGAAATGTTGATTATATTTAGAAAATGAGCATCAAAATGAAGGAATATGCATCGAAACAAATGAAATGTTTATTATAACAAGCGAATGAGCATCAAAATGAAGGAAATATGCATCGAAACGAATGAAATACTGTTCATAACTAGCGAATGAGCATCAAAATGAAGGAAATATGCATCAAAACAAAGGAAATGGTGATAATAACAAGCGAATGAACATCAAAATGAAGGAAATATGCATCGATACGAAGGAAATATTGATCATTACTAGCGAATGAGCATCAAAATAAAGTAAATGTTGATCGTAATGAGAGAATTAGCATCAAAATGAAGGAAATATGCATCGAAATGAAGGAAATGTTGAACATAACAAGCAAATATGCATCAAAATAAAAAAATATGCATCGAAACGAAGGAAATGTTCATCATAACAAGCGAATGGGCCTCAAAATAAAGGAAATATGCATCAAAACGAAGGAAATGTTGACCATAACAAGCGAATGAGCATCAAAATGAAGGAGATGTTGAACATAACAAGCAAATTAACATCAAAATAAAGGAAATATACATCGAAACGAAGGAAATGTTGATCATAACAAGCGAATGAGCATCAAAATGAAGGAAATATGCATCAAAACAAAGGAAATGTTGATCATAACAAGCAAATGAGCATCGAAATGAAGTAAATGTTGATCATAATGAGAGAATGAGCATCATATGAAGGAAATATACATCGAAACGAAGCAAATGTTGATCATAACAAGGAAATGATCATCAAAATGAAGGAATATGTATCGAAACGAAGGAAATGTTGATCATAACAAGCGAATGAGCATCAAAATGAAGGAAATATCCGTCGAAACGAAGGAAATGTTGGTAATAACAAGCGAATGGCCATCAAAATAAAGAAAATTTTGATCGTAATGAGAGAATGAGCATCAAAATGAAGGAAATATGCATCGAAATGATGGAAATGTTTAACATAACAATCGAATGAACATCAAAATGAAGGAAATGTGCATCGAAAAAAGTAAATGTTGATAATAACAAGCGAATGAACATCAAAATGAAAAAAATATGCATCGAAACAAAGGGAATATTGATCATAACAAGCGAATGAGCATCAAAATGAAGTAAATATTGATCGTAATAAGAGAATTAGCATCAAAATGAAGGAAATGTTGAACATAACAAGCAAATGAGCATCAAAATGAAGGAAATATGCAACGAAACGAAGGAAATGTTGTGATTATAACAAGCGAATGAGCGTCAAAATAAAGGAATTATGCTTCGGAACAAAGGATATATTGATCATATCAAGCGAATGAGCATCAAAATGAAGGCAATATGTATAAAAACAAAGGAAATGTTGATCATAACAAGTGAATGATCATCAAAATGAAGAAAATGTTGATCATATTGAGAGAATGAGCATCAAAATGAAGGAATATGCATCGAAACGAAAGAAATCCTATTCATAAAAAGCGAATGAGCATCAAAATGAATGAAATATGCATAGATATGAAGGAAATGTTGATCATAACAAGTGAATGAGCATCAAAATGAAGGAAATATGTATCGAAACAAAGGAAATTTTGATCATAACAAGCGAATGGGCATCAAAATGAAGTAAATGTTGATCGTTATGAGAGAATGAGCGTCAAAATGAAGGAAATATGTATCAAAATGAAGAAAATATTTATCATAACAAGCGAATGAGCGTCAAAGTGAAGGAAATATGCATCTAGACGAAGGAAATATTGATCATAACAAGCGAATTAGCATCAAAATGAAGGAAATATGCATCGAAACAAAGGAAATGTTTATAATAACAAGCGAATGAGCATCAAAATGAAGGAATTATGCATCGAAACATAGGAAATATTGATCATAACAAGCGAATGAGCATCAAAATGGAGTAAATGTTGATCGTAATGAGAGAATTAGCATCAAAATGAAGGAAATATGCATCGAAATGAAGGAAATGTTGAATATAACAAGCAAATGAGCATTAAAATAAAGGAAATATGCATCAAAACGAAGGAAATTCTGATCATAACAAGCGAATGAGCATCAAAATAAAGGAAATATGCATCGAAACGAAGGAAATGTTGATGATAACAAGCAAATGAGCATCAAAATGAAGTAAATGTTGATCGTAATGAGAAAATGAGTATCAAATGAAGGAAATATGCATCGAAATGAAGCAAATGTTGATCATAACAAGCAAATTAGCATAAAAATGAAGGAATATGCATCGAAACGAATAAAATGTTAATCATAACAAGCGAATGAGCATCAAAATGAAGGAATATGCATCGAAACGAAAGAAATCTTGATAATAAAAAGAGAATGAGCATCAAAATGAAGGAAATATGCATAGAAATGAAGGAAATGTTGATTATAACAAGCGAATGAGCATCAAAATGAAGGAAATGTTGATCATAACAAGCGAATGGGCATCAAAATGTAGGAAATATTGATCGTCATGACATAATGAGCATTAAAATAAAGGACATATATATCAAAACAAAGGAAATGTTGATCATAACATGAGAATGAGCATCAAAATGAAGGAAATTTCCATCGAAACAAAGGAAATGTTGATCATAACAAGCGAATGAGCATCAAAATGAAGGAAATGTTGAGAGTAATTAGAGAATGAGCATGAAAATGTACGAAATATGCATAGAAACGAAGGAAATATTTATCGTAACAGCGAATGAACATCAAAATGAAGCAAATATGCATCGAAACAAAGGAAATTTTGATCATAACATGCGAATGATTATCAAAATATAGGAAATATGCATCGAAACAAAGGAAATATTGATTATAACAAGTGAATGAGCATCAAAATAAAGTAAATGTTAATCGTAATGAGAGAATTAACATCAAAATGAAGGAAATATGCATCAAAATGAAGGAAATGTTGAATATAACAAGCAAATAAGCATCAAAATGAAGGAAATATGCATCAAAACGAAGGAAATGTTAATCATAACTAGCGAATGAGCATCAGAATGATGGAAATATGCATCAAACGAAGGAAATGTTGATAATAACAAGCGAATGAGCGTCAAAATAAAGGAATTATGCGTTGAAACAAAGTAAATGTTGATCATAACAAATGAATGACCTTCAAAATGAAGGAAATATGCATAGAAACGAAGGAAATGTTGATCATAACAAGCGAATGATCATCAAAATGAAGGAAATGTTGATTATATTGAAAAAATGAGCATCAAAATGAAGGAATATGCATCAAAACAAATGAAATGTTTCTTATAACAAGCGAATGAGCATCAAAATGAAGGAAATATGCTTCGAAACGAAGGAAATATTGATTATAACAAGCGAATGAGCATCAAAATGAAGGAAATATGCATCGAAACAAAGGAAATATTGATAATAACAAGCGAATGAACATCAAAATGAAGGAAATATGCATCGATACGAATGAAATATTGATCATAACTAGCGAATGAGCATCAAAATGAAGGAAATATGCATAGATATGAATGAAATGTTGATCATTATGAATGAAATGTTGATCATAACAAGCGAATGAGCATCAAAATGAAGGAAATATGTATCGAAACAAAGGAAATTTTGATCATAACAAGCGAATGGGCATCAAAATGAAGTAAATGTTGATCGTTATGAGAGAATGAGCGTCAAAATGAAGGAAATATGTATCAAAACGAAGAAAATATTTATCATAACAAGCGAATGAGCATCAAAGTGAAAGAAATATGCATCGAAACGAAGGAAATATTGTTCATAACAAGCGAATGAGCATCAAAATGAAGGAAATATGCATCGAAACAAAGGAAATGTTGATAATAACAAGCGAATGAACATCAAAATGAAGGAAATATGCATCGATACGAAGGAAATATTGGTCATAACTAGCGAATGAGCATCAAAATGAAGTAAATATTGATCGTAATGAGAGAATTAGCATCAAAATGATGGAAATATGCATCGAAATGAAGGAAATGTTTATCATAACAATCTAACGAAAATCAAAATGAAGGAAATATGCATCGAAAAAAGTAAATGTTGATAATAACAAGCGAATGAACATCAAAATGAAGGAAATGTGCATCAAAAAAAAGTAAATGTTGATAAAAACAAGCGAATGAACATCAAAATGAAAAAAATATGCATCGAAACAAAGGGAATATTGATCATAACAAGCGAATGAGCATCAAAATGAAGTAAATATTGATCGTAATAAGAGAATTAGCATCAAAATGAAGGAAATGTTGAACATGGCAAGCAAATGAGCACCAAAATAAAGGAAATATGCAACGAAAAGAAGGAAATGTTGTGATCATAACAAGAGAATGAGCGTCAAAATAAAGGAATTATGCTTCGGAACAAAGGAAATGTTGATCATATCAAGCGAATGACAATCAAAATGAAGGCAATATGTATAAAAACAAAGGAAATGTTGATCATAACAAGTGAATGATCATCAAAATGAAGAAAATGTTGATCATATTGAGAGAATGAGCATCAAAATGAAGGAATATGCATCGAAACGAAAGAAATCCTATTCATAAAAAGCGAATGAGCATCAAAATGAATGAAATATGCATAGATATGAAGGAAATGTTGATCATAACAAGTGAATGAGCATCAAAATGAAGGAAATATGTATCGAAACAAAGGAAATTTTGATCATAACAAGCGAATGGGCATCAAAATGAAGTAAATGTTGATCGTTATGAGAGAATGAGCGTCAAAATGAAGGAAATATGTATCAAAATGAAGAAAATATTTATCATAACAAGCGAATGAGCGTCAAAGTGAAGGAAATATGCATCTAGACGAAGGAAATATTGATCATAACAAGCGAATTAGCATCAAAATGAAGGAAATATGCATCGAAACAAAGGAAATGTTTATAATAACAAGCGAATGAGCATCAAAATGAAGGAATTATGCATCGAAACATAGGAAATATTGATCATAACAAGCGAATGAGCATCAAAATGGAGTAAATGTTGATCGTAATGAGAGAATTAGCATCAAAATGAAGGAAATATGCATCGAAATGAAGGAAATGTTGAATATAACAAGCAAATGAGCATTAAAATAAAGGAAATATGCATCAAAACGAAGGAAATTCTGATCATAACAAGCGAATGAGCATCAAAATAAAGGAAATATGCATCGAAACGAAGGAAATGTTGATGATAACAAGCAAATGAGCATCAAAATGAAGTAAATGTTGATCGTAATGAGAAAATGAGTATCAAATGAAGGAAATATGCATCGAAATGAAGCAAATGTTGATCATAACAAGCAAATTAGCATAAAAATGAAGGAATATGCATCGAAACGAATAAAATGTTAATCATAACAAGCGAATGAGCATCAAAATGAAGGAATATGCATCGAAACGAAAGAAATCTTGATAATAAAAAGAGAATGAGCATCAAAATGAAGGAAATATGCATAGAAATGAAGGAAATGTTGATTATAACAAGCGAATGAGCATCAAAATGAAGGAAATGTTGATCATAACAAGCGAATGGGCATCAAAATGTAGGAAATATTGATCGTCATGACATAATGAGCATTAAAATAAAGGACATATATATCAAAACAAAGGAAATGTTGATCATAACATGAGAATGAGCATCAAAATGAAGGAAATTTCCATCGAAACAAAGGAAATGTTGATCATAACAAGCGAATGAGCATCAAAATGAAGGAAATGTTGAGAGTAATTAGAGAATGAGCATGAAAATGTACGAAATATGCATAGAAACGAAGGAAATATTTATCGTAACAGCGAATGAACATCAAAATGAAGCAAATATGCATCGAAACAAAGGAAATTTTGATCATAACATGCGAATGATTATCAAAATATAGGAAATATGCATCGAAACAAAGGAAATATTGATTATAACAAGTGAATGAGCATCAAAATAAAGTAAATGTTAATCGTAATGAGAGAATTAACATCAAAATGAAGGAAATATGCATCAAAATGAAGGAAATGTTGAATATAACAAGCAAATAAGCATCAAAATGAAGGAAATATGCATCAAAACGAAGGAAATGTTAATCATAACTAGCGAATGAGCATCAGAATGATGGAAATATGCATCAAACGAAGGAAATGTTGATAATAACAAGCGAATGAGCGTCAAAATAAAGGAATTATGCGTTGAAACAAAGTAAATGTTGATCATAACAAATGAATGACCTTCAAAATGAAGGAAATATGCATAGAAACGAAGGAAATGTTGATCATAACAAGCGAATGATCATCAAAATGAAGGAAATGTTGATTATATTGAAAAAATGAGCATCAAAATGAAGGAATATGCATCAAAACAAATGAAATGTTTCTTATAACAAGCGAATGAGCATCAAAATGAAGGAAATATGCTTCGAAACGAAGGAAATATTGATTATAACAAGCGAATGAGCATCAAAATGAAGGAAATATGCATCGAAACAAAGGAAATATTGATAATAACAAGCGAATGAACATCAAAATGAAGGAAATATGCATCGATACGAATGAAATATTGATCATAACTAGCGAATGAGCATCAAAATGAAGGAAATATGCATAGATATGAATGAAATGTTGATCATTATGAATGAAATGTTGATCATAACAAGCGAATGAGCATCAAAATGAAGGAAATATGTATCGAAACAAAGGAAATTTTGATCATAACAAGCGAATGGGCATCAAAATGAAGTAAATGTTGATCGTTATGAGAGAATGAGCGTCAAAATGAAGGAAATATGTATCAAAACGAAGAAAATATTTATCATAACAAGCGAATGAGCATCAAAGTGAAAGAAATATGCATCGAAACGAAGGAAATATTGTTCATAACAAGCGAATGAGCATCAAAATGAAGGAAATATGCATCGAAACAAAGGAAATGTTGATAATAACAAGCGAATGAACATCAAAATGAAGGAAATATGCATCGATACGAAGGAAATATTGGTCATAACTAGCGAATGAGCATCAAAATGAAGTAAATATTGATCGTAATGAGAGAATTAGCATCAAAATGATGGAAATATGCATCGAAATGAAGGAAATGTTTATCATAACAATCTAATGAAAATCAAAATGAAGGAAATATGCATCGAAAAAAGTAAATGTTGATAATAACAAGCGAATGAACATCAAAATGAAGGAAATGTGCATCAAAAAAAAGTAAATGTTGATAAAAACAAGCGAATGAACATCAAAATGAAAAAAATATGCATCGAAACAAAGGGAATATTGATCATAACAAGCGAATGAGCATCAAAATGAAGTAAATATTGATCGTAATAAGAGAATTAGCATCAAAATGAAGGAAATGTTGAACATGGCAAGCAAATGAGCACCAAAATAAAGGAAATATGCAACGAAAAGAAGGAAATGTTGTGATCATAACAAGAGAATGAGCGTCAAAATAAAGGAATTATGCTTCGGAACAAAGGAAATGTTGATCATATCAAGCGAATGACAATCAAAATGAAGGCAATATGTATAAAAACAAAGGAAATGTTGATCATAACAAGTGAATGATCATCAAAATGAAGAAAATGTTGATCATATTGAGAGAATGAGCATCAAAATGAAGGAATATGCATCGAAAAGAAAGAAATCTTATTCATAAAAAGCGAATGAGCATCAAAATGAAGGAAATATGCATAGATATGAAGGAAATGTTGATCATAACAAGCGAATGAGCATCAAAATGAAGGAAATATGTATCGAAACAAAGGAAATTTTGATCATAACAAGCGAATGGGCATCAAAATGAAGTAAATGTTGATCGTTATGAGAAAATGAGCGTCAAAATGAAGGAAATATGTATCAAAACGAAGAAAATATTTATCATAACAAGCGAATGAGCGTCAAAGTGAAGGAAATATGCATCGAGACGAAGGAAATATTGATCATAACAAGCGAATGAGCATCAAAATGAAGGAAATATGCATCGAAACAAAGGAAATGTTTATAATAACAAGCGAATGAGCATCAAAATGAAGGAATTATGTATCGAAACGTAGGAAATATTGATCATAACAAGCGAATGAGCATCAAAATGGAGTAAATGTTGATCGTAATGAGAGAATTAGCATCAAAATGAAGGAAATATGCATCGAAATGAAGGAAATGTTGAATATAACAAGCATGTGAGCATTAAAATAAAGGAAATATGCATCAAAACGAAGGAAATGCTGATCATAACAAGCGAATGAGCATCAAAATAAAGGAAATATGCATCGAAACGAAGGAAATTTTGATCAAAACAAGCAAATGAGCATCAAAATGAAGTAAATGTTGATCGTAATGAGAAAATGAGTATCAAATGAAGGAAATATACATCGAAACAAAGCAAATGTTGATCATAACAAGCAAATTAGCATCAAAATGAAGGAATATGCATCGAAACGAATAAAATGTTAATCATAACAAGCGAATGAGCATCAAAATGAAGGAATATGCATCGAAACGAAAGAAATCTTGATAATAAAAAGAGAATGAGCATCAAAATGAAGGAAATATGCATAGAAATGAAGGAAATGTTGATCATAACAAGCGAATGAGCATCAAAATGAAGGAAATCTTGATCATAACAAGCGAATAAGCATCAAAATGAAGGAAATATGTATCGAAACCAAGGAAATGTTTATCATAACAAGCGAATGGGCATCAAAATGTAGGAAATATTGATCGTCATGACATAATGAGCATCAAAATGAAGGACATATATGTCAAAACAAAGGAAATGTTGATCATAACATGCGAATGAGCATCAAAATGAAGGAAATTTCCATCGAAACAAAGGAAATGTTGATCATAACAAGCGAATGAGCATCAAAATGAAGGAATATGCATCGAAACGAAAGAAATCTTTATAATAAAAAGAGAATGAGCATCAAAATGAAGGAAATATGCATAGAAATGAAGGAAATGTTGATCATAACAAGCGAATGAGCATCAAAATGAAGGAAATGTTGATCATAACAAGCGAATGAGCATCAAAATGAAGGAAATATGTATCGAAACGAAGGAAATGTTGATCATAACAAGCGAATGGGCATCAAAATGTACGAAATATTTATCGTCATGACATAATGAGCATTAAAATAAAGGACATATATATCAAAACAAAGGAAATGTTGATCATAACATGCGAATGAGCATCAAAATGAAGGAAATTTCCATCGAAACAAAGGAAATGTTGATCATAACAAGCGAATGAGCATCAAAATGAAGGAAATGTTGAGAGTAATTAGAGAATGAGCATGAAAATGTACGAAATATGCGTAGAAACGAAGGAAATATTTATCATAACAGCGAATGAACATCAAAATGAAGCAAATATGCATCCAAACAAAGGAAATTTTGATCATATCATGCGAATGATTATCAAAATATAGGAAATATGCATCAAAACGAAGAAAATATTTATCATAACAAGCGAATGAGCATCAAAGTGAAAGAAATATGCATCGAAACGAAGGAAATATTGTTCATAACAAGCGAATGAGCATCAAAATGAAGGAAATATGCATCGAAACAAAGGAAATGTTGATAATAACAAGCGAATGAATATCAAAATGAAGGAAATATGCATCGATACGAAGGAAATATTGGTCATAACTAGCGAATGAGCATCAAAATGAAGTAAATATTGATCGTAATGAGAGAATTAGCATCAAAATGATGGAAATATGCATCAAAATGAAGGAAATGTTGAACATAACAAGCAAATAAGCATCAAAATAAAAAAAATATGCATCGAAACGAAGGAAATGTTGATCATAACAAGCGAATGGGCATCAAAATAAACGAAATTTATCGTAATGAGAGAATGAGCATCAAAATGAAGGAAATATGCATCGAAATGATGGAAATGTTTATCATAACAATCGAATGAAAATCAAAATGAAGGAAATATGCATCGAAAAAAGTAAATGTTGATAATAACAAGCGAATGAACATCAAAATAAAAAAAATATGCATCGAAACAAAGTGAATATTGATCATAACAAGCGAATGAGCATCAAAATGAAGTAAATATTGATCGTAATAAGAGAATTAGCATCAAAATGAAGGAAATGTTGAACATAGCAAGCAAATGAGCACCAAAATAAAGGAAATATGCAACGAAAAGAAGGAAATGTTGTGATCATAACAAGAGAATGAGCGTCAAAATAAAGGAATTATGCTTCGGAACAAAGGAAATGTTGATCATATCAAGCGAATGAGCATCAAAATGAAGGCAATATGTATAAAAACAAAGGAAATGTTGATCATAACAAGTGAATGATCATCAAAATGAAGAAAATGTTGATCATATTGAGAGAATGAGCATCAAAATGAAGGAATATGCATCGAAAAGAAAGAAATCTTATTCATAAAAAGCGAATGAGCATCAAAATGAAGGAAATATGCATAGATATGAAGGAAATGTTGATCATAACAAGCGAATGAGCATCAAAATGAAGGAAATATGTATCGAAACAAAGGAAATTTTGATCATAACAAGCGAATGGGCATCAAAATGAAGTAAATGTTGATCGTTATGAGAAAATGAGCGTCAAAATGAAGGAAATATGTATCAAAACGAAGAAAATATTTATCATAACAAGCGAATGAGCGTCAAAGTGAAGGAAATATGCATCGAGACGAAGGAAATATTGATCATAACAAGCGAATGAGCATCAAAATGAAGGAAATATGCATCGAAACAAAGGAAATGTTTATAATAACAAGCGAATGAGCATCAAAATGAAGGAATTATGTATCGAAACATAGGAAATATTGATCATAACAAGCGAATGAGCATCAAAATGGAGTAAATGTTGATCGTAATGAGAGAATTAGCATCAAAATGAAGGAAATATGCATCGAAATGAAGGAAATGTTGAATATAACAAGCAAGTGAGCATTAAAATAAAGGAAATATGCATCAAAACGAAGGAAATGCTGATCATAACAAGCGAATGAGCATCAAAATGAAGGAAATATGCATCGAAACGAAGGAAATTTTGATCATAACAAGCAAATGAGCATCAAAATGAAGTAAATGTTGATCGTAATGAGAAAATGAGTATCAAATGAAGGAAATATGCATCGAAACAAAGCAAATGTTGATCATAACAAGCAAATTAGCATCAAAATGAAGGAATATGCATCGAAACGAATAAAATGTTAATCATAACAAGCGAATGAGCATCAAAATGAAGGAATATGCATCGAAATGAAAGAAATCTTGATAATAAAAAGAGAATGAGCATCAAAATGATGGAAATATGCATAGAAATGAAGGAAATGTTGATCATAACAAGCGAATGAGCATCAAAATGAAGGAAATCTTGATCATAACAAGCGAATGAGCATCAAAATGAAGGAAATATGTATCGAAATGAAGGAAATGTTGATCATAACAAGCGAATGGGAATCAAAATGTAGGAAATATTGATCGTCATGACATAATGAGCATCAAAATGAAGGACATATATGTCAAAACAAAGGAAATGTTGATCATAACATGCGAATGAGCATCAAAATGAAGGAAATTTCCATCGAAACAAAGGAAATGTTGATCATAACAAGCGAATGAGCATCAAAATGAAGGAATATGCATCGAAACGAAAGAAATCTTGATAATAAAAAGAGAATGAGCATCAAAATGAAGGAAATATGCATAGAAATGAAGGAAATGTTGATCATAACAAGCGAATGAGCATCAAAATGAAGGAAATATGCATCGAAACGAAGGAAATTTTGATCAAAACAAGCAAATGAGCATCAAAATGAAGTAAATGTTGATCGTAATGAGAAAATGAGTATCAAATGAAGGAAATATGCATCGAAACAAAGCAAATGTTGATCATAACAAGCAAATTAGCATCAAAATGAAGGAATATGCATCGAAACGAATAAAATGTTAATCATAACAAGCGAATGAGCATCAAAATGAAGGAATATGCATCGAAACGAAAGAAATCTTGATAATAAAAAGAGAATGAGCATCAAAATGAAGGAAATATGCATAGAAATGAAGGAAATGTTGATCATAACAAGCGAATGAGCATCAAAATGAAGGAAATCTTGATCATAACAAGCGAATAAGCATCAAAATGAAGGAAATATGTATCGAAACGAAGGAAATGTTGATCATAACAAGCGAATGGGCATCAAAATGTAGGAAATATTGATCGTCATGACATAATGAGCATCAAAATGAAGGACATATATGTCAAAACAAAGGAAATGTTGATCATAACATGCGAATGAGCATCAAAATGAAGGAAATTTCCATCGAAACAAAGGAAATGTTGATCATAACAAGCGAATGAGCATCAAAATGAAGGAATATGCATCGAAACGAAAGAAATCTTTATAATAAAAAGAGAATGAGCATCAAAATGAAGGAAATATGCATAGAAATGAAGGAAATGTTGATCATAACAAGCGAATGAGCATCAAAATGAAGGAAATGTTGATCATAACAAGCGAATGAGCATCAAAATGAAGGAAATATGTATCGAAACGAAGGAAATGTTGATCATAACAAGCGAATGGGCATCAAAATGTACGAAATATTTATCGTCATGACATAATGAGCATTAAAATAAAGGACATATATATCAAAACAAAGGAAATGTTGATCATAACATGTGAATGAGCATCAAAATGAAGGAAATTTCCATCGAAACAAAGGAAATGTTGATCATAACAAGCGAATGAGCATCAAAATGAAGGAAATGTTGAGAGTAATTAGAGAATGAGCATGAAAATGTACGAAATATGCGTAAAAACGAAGGAAATATTTATCATAACAGCGAATGAACATCAAAATGAAGCAAATATGCATCCAAACAAAGGAAATTTTGATCATATCATGCGAATGATTATCAAAATATAGGAAATATGCATCAAAACGAAGAAAATATTTATCATAACAAGTGAATGAGCATCAAAGTGAAAGAAATATGCATCGAAACGAAGGAAATATTGTTCATAACAAGCGAATGAGCATCAAAATGAAGGAAATATGCATCGAAACAAAGGAAATGTTGATAATAACAAGCGAATGAACATCAAAATGAAGGAAATATGCATCGATACGAAGGAAATATTGGTCATAACTAGCGAATGAGCATCAAAATGAAGTAAATATTGATCGTAATGAGAGAATTAGCATCAAAATGATGGAAATATGCATCAAAATGAAGGAAATGTTGAACATAACAAGCAAATAAGCATCAAAATAAAAAAAATATGCATCGAAACGAAGGAAATGTTGATCATAACAAGCGAATGGGCATCAAAATAAATGAAATTTATCGTAATGAGAGAATGAGCATCAAAATGAAGGAAATATGCATCGAAATGATGGAAATGTTTATCATAACAATCGAATGAAAATCAAAATGAAGGAAATATGCATCGAAAAAAGTAAATGTTGATAATAACAAGCGAATGAACATCAAAATAAAAAAAATATGCATCGAAACAAAGTGAATATTGATCATAACAAGCGAATGAGCATCAAAATGAAGTAAATATTGATCGTAATAAGAGAATTAGCATCAAAATGAAGGAAATGTTGAACATAGCAAGCAAATGAGCACCAAAATAAAGGAAATATGCAACGAAAAGAAGGAAATGTTGTGATCATAACAAGAGAATGAGCGTCAAAATAAAGGAATTATGCTTCGGAACAAAGGAAATGTTGATCATATCAAGCGAATGAGCATCAAAATGAAGGCAATATGTATAAAAACAAAGGAAATGTTGATCATAACAAGTGAATGATCATCAAAATGAAGAAAATGTTGATCATATTGAGAGAATGAGCATCAAAATGAAGGAATATGCATCGAAAAGAAAGAAATCTTATTCATAAAAAGCGAATGAGCATCAAAATGAAGGAAATATGCATAGATATGAAGGAAATGTTGATCATAACAAATGAATGAGCATCAAAATGAAGGAAATATGTATCGAAACAAAGGAAATTTTGATCATAACAAGCGAATGGGCATCAAAATGAAGTAAATGTTGACCGTTATGAGAAAATGAGCGTCAAAATGAAGGAAATATGTATCAAAACGAAGAAAATATTTATCATAACAAGCGAATGAGCGTCAAAGTGAAGGAAATATGCATCGAGACGAAGGAAATATTGATCATAACAAGCGAATGAGGATCAAAATGAAGGAATTATGTATCAAAACGTAGGAAATATTGATCATAACAAGCGAATGAGCATCAAAATGGAGTAAATGTTGATCGTAATGAGAGAATTAGCATCAAAATGAAGGAAATATGCATCGAAATGAAGGAAATGTTGAATATAACAAGCAAGTGAGCATTCAAATAAAGGAAATATGCATCAAAACGAAGGAAATGCTGATCATAACAAGCGAATGAGCATCAAAATGAAGTAAATGTTGATCGTTATGAGAGAATGAGCATCAAAATGAAGGAAATATGTATCAAAACGAAGAAAATATTTATCATAATAAGCGAATGAGCATCAAAGTGAAAGAAATATGCATCGAAACGAAGGAAATATTGTTCATAACAAGCGAATGAGCATCAAAATGAAGGAAATATGCATCGAAACAAAGGGAATATTGATAATAACAAGCGAATGAACATCAAAATGAAGGAAATATGCATCGATACGAAGGAAATATTGGTCATAACTAGCGAATGAGCATCAAAATGAAGTAAATATTGATCGTAATGAGAGAATTAGCATCAAAATGATGGAAATATGCATCGAAATGAAGGAAATGTTAAACATAACAAGCAAATAAGCATCAAAATAAAAAAATATGCATCGAAACGAAGGAAATGTTGATCATAACAAGTGAATGGGCATCAAAATAAAGGAAATATGCATCAAAACGAAGGAAATGTTGATCATAACAAGCGAAAAAGCATCAAAATGAAGGAAATGTTGAACATAACAAGCCAATTAGCATCAAAATAAAGGAAATATACATCGAAACGAAAGAAATGTTGATCATAACAAGCTAATGAGCCTCAAAATGAAGGAAATATGCATCAAAACAAAGGAAATGTTGATCATAACAAGCAAATGAGCATCAAATTGAAGTAAATGTTGATCGTAATGAGAGAATGAGCATCAAATGAAGGAAATATACATCGAAACGAAGCAAATGTTGATCATAACAAGGAAATAATCATCAGAATGAAGGAATATGTATCGAAACGAAGGAAATGTTGATCATAACAAGCGAATGAGCATCAAAATAAAGGAAATATCCATCGAAACGAAGGAAATGTTGATAATAACAAGTGAATGGCCATCAAAATAAACGAAATTTATCGTAATGAGAGAATGAGCATCAAAATGAAGGAAATATGCATCGAAATGATGGAAATGTTTATCATAACAATCGAATGAAAATCAAAATGAAGGAAATATGCATCGAAAAGAGTAAATGTTGATAATAACAAGCGAATGAACATCAAAATAAAAAAAATATGCATCGAAACAAAGTGAATATTGATCATAACAAGCGAATGAGCATCAAAATGAAGTAAATATTGATCGTAATAAGAGAATTAGCATCAAAATGAAGGAAATGTTGAACATAGCAAGCAAATGAGCACCAAAATAAAGGAAATATGCAACAAAAAGAAGGAAATGTTGTGATCATAACAAGAGAATGAGCATCAAAATAAAGGAATTATGCTTCGGAACAAAGGAAATGTTGATCATATCAAGCGAATGAGCATCAAAATGAAGGCAATATGTATAAAAACAAAGGAAATGTTGATCATAACAAGTGAATGATCATCAAAATGAAGAAAATGTTGATCATATTGAGAGAATGAGCATCAAAATGAAGGAATATGCATCGAAAAGAAAGAAATCTTATTCATAAAAAGCGAATGAGCATCAAAATGAAGGAAATATGCATAGATATGAAGGAAATGTTGATCATAACAAGCGAATGAGCATCAAAATGAAGGAAATATGTATCGAAACAAAGGAAATTTTGATCATAACAAGCGAATGGGCATCAAAATGAAGTAAATGTTGATCGTTATGAGAAAATGAGCGTCAAAATGAAGGAAATATGTATCAAAACGAAGAAAATATTTATCATAACAAGCGAATGAGCGTCAAAGTGAAGGAAATATGCATCGAGACGAAGGAAATATTGATCATAACAAGCGAATGAGCATCAAAATGAAGGAAATATGCATCGAAACAAAGGAAATGTTTATAACAACAAGCGAATGAGCATCAAAATGAATGAATTATGTATCGAAACGTAGGAAATATTGATCATAACAAGCGAATGAGCATCAAAATGGAGTAAATGTTGATCGTAATGAGAGAATTAGCATCAAAATGAAGGAAATATGCATCGAAATGAAGGAAATGTTGAATATAACAAGCAAGTGAGCATTAAAATAAAGGAAATATGCATCAAAACGAAGGAAATGCTGATCATAACAAGCGAATGAGCATCAAAATGAAGGAAATATGCATCGAAACGAAGGAAATTTTGATCATAACAAGCAAATGAGCATCAAAATGAAGTAAATGTTGATCGTAATGAGAAAATGAGTATCAAATGAAGGAAATATGCATCGAAACAAAGCAAATGTTGATCATAACAAGCAAATTAGCATCAAAATGAAGGAATATGCATCGAAACGAATAAAATGTTAATCATAACAAGCGAATGAGCATCAAAATGAAGGAATATGCATCGAAATGAAAGAAATCTTGATAATAAAAAGAGAATGAGCATCAAAATGATGGAAATATGCATAGAAATGAAGGAAATGTTGATCATAACAAGCGAATGAGCATCAAAATGAAGGAAATCTTGATCATAACAAGCGAATGAGCATCAAAATGAAGGAAATATGTATCGAAATGAAGGAAATGTTGATCATAACAAGCGAATGGGCATCAAAATGTAGGAAATATTGATCGTCATGACATAATGAGCATCAAAATGAAGGACATATATGTCAAAACAAAGGAAATGTTGATCATAACATGCGAATGAGCATCAAAATGAAGGAAATTTCCATCGAAACAAAGGAAATGTTGATCATAACAAGCGAATGAGCATCAAAATGAAGGAATATGCATCGAAACGAAAGAAATCTTGATAATAAAAAGAGAATGAGCATCAAAATGAAGGAAATATGCATAGAAATGAAGGAAATGTTGATCATAACAAGCGAATGAGCATCAAAATGAAGGAAATATGCATCGAAACGAAGGAAATTTTGATCAAAACAAGCAAATGAGCATCAAAATGAAGTAAATGTTGATCGTAATGAGAAAATGAGTATCAAATGAAGGAAATATGCATCGAAACAAAGCAAATGTTGATCATAACAAGCAAATTAGCATCAAAATGAAGGAATATGCATCGAAACGAATAAAATGTTAATCATAACAAGCGAATGAGCATCAAAATGAAGGAATATGCATCGAAACGAAAGAAATCTTGATAATAAAAAGAGAATGAGCATCAAAATGAAGGAAATATGCATAGAAATGAAGGAAATGTTGATCATAACAAGCGAATGAGCATCAAAATGAAGGAAATCTTGATCATAACAAGCGAATAAGCATCAAAATGAAGGAAATATGTATCGAAACGAAGGAAATGTTGATCATAACAAGCGAATGGGCATCAAAATGTAGGAAATATTGATCGTCATGACATAATGAGCATCAAAATGAAGGACATATATGTCAAAACAAAGGAAATGTTGATCATAACATGCGAATGAGCATCAAAATGAAGGAAATTTCCATCGAAACAAAGGAAATGTTGATCATAACAAGCGAATGAGCATCAAAATGAAGGAATATGCATCGAAACGAAAGAAATCTTTATAATAAAAAGAGAATGAGCATCAAAATGAAGGAAATATGCATAGAAATGAAGGAAATGTTGATCATAACAAGCGAATGAGCATCAAAATGAAGGAAATGTTGATCATAACAAGCGAATGAGCATCAAAATGAAGGAAATATGTATCGAAACGAAGGAAATGTTGATCATAACAAGCGAATGGGCATCAAAATGTACGAAATATTGATCGTCATGACATAATGAGCATTAAAATAAAGGACATATATATCAAAACAAAGGAAATGTTGATCATAACATGCGAATGAGCATCAAAATGAAGGAAATTTCCATCGAAACAAAGGAAATGTTGATCATAACAAGCGAATGAGCATCAAAATGAAGGAAATGTTGAGAGTAATTAGAGAATGAGCATGAAAATGTATGAAATATGCGTAGAAACGAAGGAAATATTTATCATAACAGCGAATGAACATCAAAATGAAGCAAATATGCATCCAAACAAAGGAAATTTTGATCATAACATGCGAATGATTATCAAAATATAGGAAATATGCATCAAAACGAAGAAAATATTTATCATAACAAGCGAATGAGCATCAAAGTGAAAGAAATATGCATCGAAACGAAGGAAATATTGTTCATAACAAGCGAATGAGCATCAAAATGAAGGAAATATGCATCGAAACAAAGGAAATGTTGATAATAACAAGCGAATGAACATCAAAATGAAGGAAATATGCATCGATACGAAGGAAATATTGGTCATAACTAGCGAATGAGCATCAAAATGAAGTAAATATTGATCGTAATAAGAGAATTAGCATCAAAATGATGGAAATATGCATCGAAATGAAGGAAATGTTGAACATAACAAGCAAATAAGCATCAAAATAAAAAAATATGCATCGAAACGAAGGAAATGTTGATCATAACAAGTGAATGGGCATCAAAATAAAGGAAATATGCATCAAAACGAAGGAAATGTTGATCATAACAAGCGAAAAAGCATCAAAATGAAGGAAATGTTGAACATAACAAGCAAATTAGCATCGAAATAAAGGAAATATACATCGAAACGAAAGAAATGTTGATCATAACAAGCTAATGAGCCTCAAAATGAAGGAAATATGCATCAAAACAAAGGAAATGTTGATCATAACAAGCAAATGAGCATCAAATTGAAGTAAATGTTGATCGTAATGAGAGAATGAGCATCAAATGAAGGAAATATACATCGAAACGAAGCAAATGTTGATCATAACAAGGAAATAATCATCAGAATGAAGGAATATGTATCGAAACGAAGGAAATGTTGATCATAACAAGCGAATGAGCATCAAAATAAAGGAAATATCCATCGAAACGAAGGAAATGTTGATAATAACAAGTGAATGGCCATCAAAATAAACGAAATTTATCGTAATGAGAGAATGAGCATCAAAATGAAGGAAATATGCATCGAAATGATGGAAATGTTTATCATAACAATCGAATGAAAATCAAAATGAAGGAAATATGCATCGAAAAGAGTAAATGTTGATAATAACAAGCGAATGAACATCAAAATAAAAAAAATATGCATCGAAACAAAGTGAATATTGATCATAACAAGCGAATGAGCATCAAAATGAAGTAAATATTGATCGTAATAAGAGAATTAGCATCAAAATGAAGGAAATGTTGAACATAGCAAGCAAATGAGCACCAAAATAAAGGAAATATGCAACGAAAAGAAGGAAATGTTGTGATCATAACAAGAGAATGAGCGTCAAAATAAAGGAATTATGCTTCGGAACAAAGGAAATGTTGATCATATCAAGCGAATGAGCATCAAAATGAAGGCAAAATGTATAAAAACAAAAGAAATGTTGATCATTACAAGTGAATGATCATCAAAATGAAGAAAATGTTGATCATATTGAGAGAATGAGCATCAAAATGAAGGAATATGCATCGAAAAGAAAGAAATCTTATTCATAAAAAGCGAATGAGCATCAAAATGAAGGAAATATGCATAGATATGAAGGAAATGTTGATCATAACAAATGAATGAGCATCAAAATGAAGGAAATATGTATCGAAACAAAGGAAATTTTGATCATAACAAGCGAATGGGCATCAAAATGAAGTAAATGTTGACCGTTATGAGAAAATGAGCGTCAAAATGAAGGAAATATGTATCAAAACGAAGAAAATATTTATCATAACAAGCGAATGAGCGTCAAAGTGAAGGAAATATGCATCGAGACGAAGGAAATATTGATCATAACAAGCGAATGAGGATCAAAATGAAGGAATTATGTATCAAAACGTAGGAAATATTGATCATAACAAGCGAATGAGCATCAAAATGGAGTAAATGTTGATCGTAATGAGAGAATTAGCATCAAAATGAAGGAAATATGCATCGAAATGAAGGAAATGTTGAATATAACAAGCAAGTGAGCATTCAAATAAAGGAAATATGCATCAAAACGAAGGAAATGCTGATCATAACAAGCGAATGAGCATCAAAATGAAGTAAATGTTGATCGTTATGAGAGAATGAGCATCAAAATGAAGGAAATATGTATCAAAACGAAGAAAATATTTATCATAATAAGCGAATGAGCATCAAAGTGAAAGAAATATGCATCGAAACGAAGGAAATATTGTTCATAACAAGCGAATGAGCATCAAAATGAAGGAAATATGCATCGAAACAAAGGGAATATTGATAATAACAAGCGAATGAACATCAAAATGAAGGAAATATGCATCGATACGAAGGAAATATTGGTCATAACTAGCGAATGAGCATCAAAATGAAGTAAATATTGATCGTAATGAGAGAATTAGCATCAAAATGATGGAAATATGCATCAAAATGAAGGAAATGTTAAACATAACAAGCAAATAAGCATCAAAATAAAAAAATATGCATCGAAACGAAGGAAATGTTGATCATAACAAGTGAATGGGCATCAAAATAAAGGAAATATGCATCAAAACGAAGGAAATGTTGATCATAACAAGCGAAAAAGCATCAAAATGAAGGAAATGTTGAACATAACAAGCAAATTAGCATCAAAATAAAGGAAATATACATCGAAACGAAAGAAATGTTGATCATAACAAGCTAATGAGCCTCAAAATGAAGGCAATATGTATAAAAACAAAGGAAATGTTGATCATAACAAGTGAATGATCATCAAAATGAAGAAAATGTTGATCATATTGAGAGAATGAGCATCAAAATGAAGGAATATGCATCGAAAAGAAAGAAATCTTATTCATAAAAAGCGAATGAGCATCAAAATGAAGGAAATATGCATAGATATGAAGGAAATGTTGATCATAACAAGCGAATGAGCATCAAAATGAAGGAAATATGTATCGAAACAAATGAAATTTTGATCATAACAAGCGAATGGGCATCAAAATGAAGTAAATGTTGATCGTTATGAGAAAATGAGCGTCAAAATGAAGGAAATATGTATCAAAACGAAAAAATATTTATCATAACAAGCGAATGAGCGTCAAAGTGAAGGAAATATGCATCGAGACGAAGGAAATATTGATAATAACAAGCGAATGAGCATCAAAATGAAGGAAATATGCATCGAAACAAAGGAAATGTTTATAACAAGCGAATGAGCATCAAAATGAAGGAATTATGTATCGAAACGTAGGAAATATTGATCATAACAAGCGAATGAGCATCAAAATGGAGTAAATGTTGATCGTAATGAGAGAATTAGCATCAAAATGAAGGAAATATGCATCGAAATGAAGGAAATGTTGAATATAACAAGCAAGTGAGCATTAAAATAAAGGAAATATGCATCAAAACGAAGGAAATGCTGATCATAACAAGCGAATGAGCATCAAAATGAAGGAAATATGCATCGAAACGAAGGAAATTTTGATCATAACAAGCAAATGAGCATCAAAATGAAGTAAATGTTGATCGTAATGAGAAAATGAGTATCAAATGAAGGAAATATGCATCGAAACAAAGAAAATGTTGATCATAACAAGCAAATTAGCATCAAAATGAAGGAATATGCATCGAAACGAATAAAATGTTAATCATAACAAGCGAATGAGCATCAAAATGAAGGAATATGCATCGAAATGAAAGAAATCTTGATAATAAAAAGAGAATGAGCATCAAAATGAAGGAAATATGCATAGAAATGAAGGAAATGTTGATCATAACAAGCGAATGAGCATCAAAATGAAGGAAATCTTGATCATAACAAGCGAATGAGCATCAAAATGAAGGAAATATGTATCGAAACGAAGGAAATGTTGATCATAACAAGCGAATGGGCATCAAAATGTAGGAAATATTGATCGTCATGACATAATGAGCATCAAAATGAAGGACATATATGTCAAAACAAAGGAAATGTTGATCATAACATGCGAATGAGCATCAAAATGAAGGAAATTTCCATCGAAACAAAGGAAATATTGATCATAACAAGCGAATGAGCATCAAAATGAAGGAATATGCATCGAAACGAAAGAAATCTTGATAATAAAAAGAGAATGAGCATCAAAATGAAGGAAATATGCATAGAAATGAAGGAAATGTTGATCATAACAAGCGAATGAGCATCAAAATGAAGGAAATGTTGATCATAACAAGCGAATGAGCATCAAAATGAAGGAAATATGTATCGAAACGAAGGAAATGTTGATCATAACAAGCGAATGGGCATCAAAATGTAGGAAATATTGATCGTCATGACATAATGAGCATTAAAATAAAGGACATATATATCAAAACAAAGGAAATGTTGATCATAACATGCGAATGAGCATCAAAATGAAGTAAATTTTCCATCGAAACAAAGGAAATGTTGATCATAACAAGCGAATGAGCATCAAAATGAAGGAAATGTTGAGAGTAATTAGAGAATGAGCATGAAAATGTACGAAATATGCGTAGAAACGAAGGAAATATTTATCATAACAGCGAATGAACATCAAAATGAAGCAAATATGCATCCAAACAAAGGAAATTTTGATCATAACAAGCGAATGATTATCAAAATATAGGAAATATGCATCAAAACGAAGAAAATATTTATCATAACAAGCGAATGAACATCAAAGTGAAAGAAATATGCATCGAAACGAAGGAAATATTGTTCATAACAAGCGAATGAGCATCAAAATGAAGGAAATATGCATCGAAACAAAGGAAATGTTGATAATAACAAGCGAATGAACATCAAAATGAAGGAAATATGCATCGATACGAAGGAAATATTGGTCATAACTAGCGAATGAGCATCAAAATAAAGTAAATATTGATCGTAATGAGAGAATTAGCATCAAAATGATGGAAATATGCATCGAAATGAAGGAAATGTTGAACATAACAAGCAAATAAGCATCAAAATAAAAAAATATGCATCGAAACGAAGGAAATGTTGATCATAACAAGTGAATGGGCATCAAAATAAAGGAAATATGCATCAAAACGAAGGAAATGTTGATCATAACAAGCGAAAAAGCATCAAAATGAAGGAAATATTGAACATAACAAGCAAATTAGCATCAAAATAAAGGAAATATACATCGAAACGAAAGAAATGTTGATCATAACAAGCTAATGAGCCTCAAAATGAAGGAAATATGCATCAAAACAAAGGAAATGTTGATCATAACAAGCAAATGAGCATAAAAATGAAGTAAATGTTGATCGTAATGAGAGAATGAGCATCAAATGAAGGAAATATACATCGAAACGAAGCAAATGTTGATCATAACAAGGAAATAATCATCAGAATGAAGGAATATGTATCGAAACGAAGGAAATGTTGATCATAACAAGCGAATGAGCATCAAAATAAAGGAAATATCCATCGAAACGAAGGAAATGTTGATAATAACAAGTGAATGGCCATCAAAATAAACGAAATTTATCGTAATGAGAGAATGAGCATCAAAATGAAGTAAATATGCATCGAAATGATGGAAATGTTTATCATAACAATCGAATGAAAATCAAAATGAAGGAAATATGCATCGAAAAAAGTAAATGTTGATAATAACAAGCGAATGAACATCAAAATAAAAAAAATATGCATCGAAACAAAGGGAATATTGATCATAACAAGCGAATGAGCATCAAAATGAAGTAAATATTGATCGTAATAAGAGAATTAGCATCAAAATGAAGGAAATGTTGAACATAGCAAGCAAATGAGCACCAAAATAAAGGAAATATGCAACGAAAAGAAGGAAATGTTGTGATCATAACAAGAGAATGAGCGTCAAAATAAAGGAATTATGCTTCGGAACAAAGGAAATGTTATCATATCAAGCGAATGAGCATCAAAATGAAGGCAAAATGTATAAAAACAAAAGAAATGTTGATCATTACAAGTGAATGATCATCAAAATGAAGAAAATGTTGATCATATTGAGAGAATGAGCATCAAAATGAAGGAATATGCATCGAAAAGAAAGAAATCTTATTCATAAAAAGCGAATGAGCATCAAAATGAAGGAAATATGCATAGATATGAAGGAAATGTTGATCATAACAAATGAATGAGCATCAAAATGAAGGAAATATGTATCGAAACAAAGGAAATTTTGATCATAACAAGCGAATGGGCATCAAAATGAAGTAAATGTTGACCGTTATGAGAAAATGAGCGTCAAAATGAAGGAAATATGTATCAAAACGAAGAAAATATTTATCATAACAAGCGAATGAGCGTCAAAGTGAAGGAAATATGCATCGAGACGAAGGAAATATTGATCATAACAAGCGAATGAGGATCAAAATGAAGGAATTATGTATCAAAACGTAGGAAATATTGATCATAACAAGCGAATGAGCATCAAAATGGAGTAAATGTTGATCGTAATGAGAGAATTAGCATCAAAATGAAGGAAATATGCATCGAAATGAAGGAAATGTTGAATATAACAAGCAAGTGAGCATTCAAATAAAGGAAATATGCATCAAAACGAAGGAAATGCTGATCATAACAAGCGAATGAGCATCAAAATGAAGTAAATGTTGATCGTTATGAGAGAATGAGCATCAAAATGAAGGAAATATGTATCAAAACGAAGAAAATATTTATCATAATAAGCGAATGAGCATCAAAGTGAAAGAAATATGCATCGAAACGAAGGAAATATTGTTCATAACAAGCGAATGAGCATCAAAATGAAGGAAATATGCATCGAAACAAAGGGAATATTGATAATAACAAGCGAATGAACATCAAAATGAAGGAAATATGCATCGATACGAAGGAAATATTGGTCATAACTAGCGAATGAGCATCAAAATGAAGTAAATATTGATCGTAATGAGAGAATTAGCATCAAAATGATGGAAATATGCATCGAAATGAAGGAAATGTTAAACATAACAAGCAAATAAGCATCAAAATAAAAAAATATGCATCGAAACGAAGGAAATGTTGATCATAACAAGTGAATGGGCATCAAAATAAAGGAAATATGCATCAAAACGAAGGAAATGTTGATCATAACAAGCGAAAAAGCATCAAAATGAAGGAAATGTTGAACATAACAAGCAAATTAGCATCAAAATAAAGGAAATATACATCGAAACGAAAGAAATGTTGATCATAACAAGCTAATGAGCCTCAAAATGAAGGAAATATACATCGAAACGAAGGAAATGTTGATCATAACAAGCAAATGAGCATCAAATTGAAGTAAATGTTGATCGTAATGAGAGAATGAGCATCAAATGAAGGAAATATACATCGAAACGAAGCAAATGTTGATCATAACAAGGAAATAATCATCAGAATGAAGGAATATGTATCGAAACGAAGGAAATGTTGATCATAACAAGCGAATGAGCATCAAAATAAAGGAAATATCCATCGAAACGAAGGAAATGTTGATAATAACAAGTGAATGGCCATCAAAATAAACGAAATTTATCGTAATGAGAGAATGAGCATCAAAATGAAGGAAATATGCATCGAAATGATGGAAATGTTTATCATAACAATCGAATGAAAATCAAAATGAAGGAAATATGCATCGAAAAGAGTAAATGTTGATAATAACAAGCGAATGAACATCAAAATAAAAAAAATATGCATCGAAACAAAGTGAATATTGATCATAACAAGCGAATGAGCATCAAAATGAAGTAAATATTGATCGTAATAAGAGAATTAGCATCAAAATGAAGGAAATGTTGAACATAGCAAGCAAATGAGCACCAAAATAAAGGAAATATGCAACAAAAAGAAGGAAATGTTGTGATCATAACAAGAGAATGAGCATCAAAATAAAGGAATTATGCTTCGGAACAAAGGAAATGTTGATCATATCAAGCGAATGAGCATCAAAATGAAGGCAATATGTATAAAAACAAAGGAAATGTTGATCATAACAAGTGAATGATCATCAAAATGAAGAAAATGTTGATCATATTGAGAGAATGAGCATCAAAATGAAGGAATATGCATCGAAAAGAAAGAAATCTTATTCATAAAAAGCGAATGAGCATCAAAATGAAGGAAATATGCATAGATATGAAGGAAATGTTGATCATAACAAGCGAATGAGCATCAAAATGAAGGAAATATGTATCGAAACAAAGGAAATTTTGATCATAACAAGCGAATGGGCATCAAAATGAAGTAAATGTTGATCGTTATGAGAAAATGAGCGTCAAAATGAAGGAAATATGTATCAAAACGAAGAAAATATTTATCATAACAAGCGAATGAGCGTCAAAGTGAAGGAAATATGCATCGAGACGAAGGAAATATTGATCATAACAAGCGAATGAGCATCAAAATGAAGGAAATATGCATCGAAACAAATGAAATGTTTATAACAACAAGCGAATGAGCATCAAAATGAAGGAATTATGTATCGAAACGTAGGAAATATTGATCATAACAAGCGAATGAGCATCAAAATGGAGTAAATGTTGATCGTAATGAGAGAATTAGCATCAAAATGAAGGAAATATGCATCGAAATGAAGGAAATGTTGAATATAACAAGCAAGTGAGCATTAAAATAAAGGAAATATGCATCAAAACGAAGGAAATGCTGATCATAACAAGCGAATGAGCATCAAAATGAAGGAAATATGCATCGAAACGAAGGAAATTTTGATCATAACAAGCAAATGAGCATCAAAATGAAGTAAATGTTGATCGTAATGAGAAAATGAGTATCAAATGAAGGAAATATGCATCGAAACAAAGAAAATGTTGATCATAACAAGCAAATTAGCATCAAAATGAAGGAATATGCATCGAAACGAATAAAATGTTAATCATAACAAGCGAATGAGCATCAAAATGAAGGAATATGCATCGAAATGAAAGAAATCTTGATAATAAAAAGAGAATGAGCATCAAAATAAAGGAAATATGCATAGAAATGAAGGAAATGTTGATCATAACAAGCGAATGAGCATCAAAATGAAGGAAATCTTGATCATAACAAGCGAATGAGCATCAAAATGAAGGAAATATGTATCGAAACGAAGGAAATGTTGATCATAACAAGCGAATGGGCATCAAAATGTAGGAAATATTGATCGTCATGACATAATGAGCATCAAAATGAAGGACATATATGTCAAAACAAAGGAAATGTTGATCATAACATGCGAATGAGCATCAAAATGAAGGAAATTTCCATCGAAACAAAGGAAATATTGATCATAACAAGCGAATGAGCATCAAAATGAAAGAATATGCATCGAAACGAAAGAAATCTTGATAATAAAAAGAGAATGAGCATCAAAATGAAGGAAATATGCATAGAAATGAAGGAAATGTTGATCATAACAAGCGAATGAGCATCAAAATGAAGGAAATGTTGATCATAACAAGCGAATGAGCATCAAAATGAAGGAAATATGTATCGAAACGAAGGAAATGTTGATCATAACAAGCGAATGGGCATCAAAATGTAGGAAATATTGATCGTCATGACATAATGAGCATTAAAATAAAGGACATATATATCAAAACAAAGGAAATGTTGATCATAACATGCGAATGAGCATCAAAATGAAGTAAATTTTCCATCGAAACAAAGGAAATGTTGATCATAACAAGCGAATGAGCATCAAAATGAAGGAAATGTTGAGAGTAATTAGAGAATGAGCATGAAAATGTACGAAATATGCATAGAAACGAAGGAAATACTTATCATAACAGCGAATGAACATCAAAATGAAGCAAATATGCATCCAAACAAAGGAAATTTTGATCATAACAAGCGAATGATTATCAAAATATAGGAAATATGCATCAAAACGAAGAAAATATTTATCATAACAAGCGAATGAACATCAAAGTGAAAGAAATATGCATCGAAACGAAGGAAATATTGTTCATAACAAGCGAATGAGCATCAAAATGAAGGAAATATGCATCGAAACAAAGGAAATGTTGATAATAACAAGCGAATGAACATCAAAATGAAGGAAATATGCATCGATACGAAGGAAATATTGGTCATAACTAGCGAATGAGCATCAAAATAAAGTAAATATTGATCGTAATGAGAGAATTAGCATCAAAATGATGGAAATATGCATCGAAATGAAGGAAATGTTGAACATAACAAGCAAATAAGCATCAAAATAAAAAAATATGCATCGAAACGAAGGAAATGTTGATCATAACAAGTGAATGGGCATCAAAATAAAGGAAATATGCATCAAAACGAAGGAAATGTTGATCATAACAAGCGAAAAAGCATCAAAATGAAGGAAATATTGAACATAACAAGCAAATTAGCATCAAAATAAAGGAAATATACATCGAAACGAAAGAAATGTTGATCATAACAAGCTAATGAGCCTCAAAATGAAGGAAATATGCATCAAAACAAAGGAAATGTTGATCATAACAAGCAAATGAGCATAAAAATGAAGTAAATGTTGATCGTAATGAGAGAATGAGCATCAAATGAAGGAAATATACATCGAAACGAAGCAAATGTTGATCATAACAAGGAAATAATCATCAGAATGAAGGAATATGTATCGAAACGAAGGAAATGTTGATCATAACAAGCGAATGAGCATCAAAATAAAGGAAATATCCGTCGAAACGAAGGAAATGTTGATAATAACAAGTGAATGGCCATCAAAATAAACGAAATTTATCGTAATGAGAGAATGAGCATCAAAATGAAGTAAATATGCATCGAAATGATGGAAATGTTTATCATAACAATCGAATGAAAATTAAAATGAAGGAAATATGCATCGAAAAAAGTAAATGTTGATAATAACAAGCGAATGAACATCAAAATAAAAAAAATATGCATCGAAACAAAGGGAATATTGATCATAACAAGCGAATGAGCATCAAAATGAAGTAAATATTGATCGTAATAAGAGAATTAGCATCAAAATGAAGGAAATGTTGAACATAGCAAGCAAATGAGCACCAAAATAAAGGAAATATGCAACGAAAAGAAGGAAATGTTGTGATCATAACAAGAGAATGAGCGTCAAAATAAAGGAATTATGCTTCGGAACAAAGGAAATGTTGATCATATCAAGCGAATGAGCATCAAAATGAAGGCAAAATGTATAAAAACAAAAGAAATGTTGATCATTACAAGTGAATGATCATCAAAATGAAGAAAATGTTGATCATATTGAGAGAATGAGCATCAAAATGAAGGAATATGCATCGAAAAGAAAGAAATCTTATTCATAAAAAGCGAATGAGCATCAAAATGAAGGAAATATGCATAGATATGAAGGAAATGTTGATCATAACAAATGAATGAGCATCAAAATGAAGGAAATATGTATCGAAACAAAGGAAATTTTGATCATAACAAGCGAATGGGCATCAAAATGAAGTAAATGTTGACCGTTATGAGAAAATGAGCGTCAAAATGAAGGAAATATGTATCAAAACGAAGAAAATATTTATCATAACAAGCGAATGAGCGTCAAAGTGAAGGAAATATGCATCGAGACGAAGGAAATATTGATCATAACAAGCGAATGAGGATCAAAATGAAGGAATTATGTATCAAAACGTAGGAAATATTGATCATAACAAGCGAATGAGCATCAAAATGGAGTAAATGTTGATCGTAATGAGAGAATTAGCATCAAAATGAAGGAAATATGCATCGAAATGAAGGAAATGTTGAATATAACAAGCAAGTGAGCATTCAAATAAAGGAAATATGCATCAAAACGAAGGAAATACTGATCATAACAAGCGAATGAGCATCAAAATGAAGGAAATATGCATCGAAACGAAGGAAATTTTGATCATAACAAGCAAATGAGCATCAAAATGACGTAAATGTTGATCGTAATGAGAAAATGAGTATCAAATGAAGGAAATATGCATCGAAACAAAGCAAATGTTGATCATAACAAGCAAATTAGCATCAAAATGAAGGAATATGCATCTAAACGAATAAAATGTTAATCATAACAAGCGAATGAGCATCAAAATGAAGGAATATGCATCGAAATGAAAGAAATCTTGATAATAAAAAGAGAATGAGCATCAAAATGAAGGAAATATGCATAGAAATGAAGGAAATGTTGATCATAACAAGCGAATGAGCATCAAAATGAAGGAAATATGTATCGAAACGAAGGAAATGTTGATCATAACAAGCGAATGGGCATCAAAATGTAGGAAATATTGATCGTCATGACATAATGAGCATCAAAATGAAGGACATATATGTCAAAACAAAGGAAATGTTGATCATAACATGCGAATGAGCATCAAAATGAAGGAAATTTCCATCGAAACAAAGGAAATGTTGATCATAACAAGCGAATGAGCATCAAAATGAAGGAATATGCATCGAAACGAAAGAAATCTTGATAATAAAAAGAGAATGAGCATCAAAATGAAGGAAATATGCATAGAAATGAAGGAAATGTTGATCATAACAAGCGAATGAGCATCAAAATGAAGGAAATGTTGATCATAACAAGCGAATGAGCATCAAAATGAAGGAAATATGTATCGAAACGAAGGAAATGTTGATCATAACAAGCGAATGGGCATCAAAATGTAGGAAATATTGATCGTCATGACATAATGAGCATTAAAATAAAGGACATATATATCAAAACAAAGGAAATGTTGATCATAACATGCGAATGAGCATCAAAATGAAGGAAATTTCCATCGAAACAAAGGAAATGTTGATCATAACAAGCGAATGAGCATCAAAATGAAGGAAATGTTGAGAGTAATTAGAGAATGAGCATGAAAATGTACGAAATATGCGTAGAAACGAAGGAAATATTTATCATAACAGCGAATGAACATCAAAATGAAGCAAATATGCATACAAACAAAGGAAATTTTGATCATAACATGCGAATGATTATCAAAATATAGGAAATATGCATCAAAACAAAGGAAATATTGATTATAACAAGCGAATGAGCATCAAAATGAAGTAAATGTTAATCGTAATGAGAGAATTAACATCAAAATGAAGGAAATATGCATCAAAATGAAGGATATGTTGATAATAACAAGCGAATGAGCATCAAAATAAAGGAATTATGCGTCGAAACAAAGTAAATGTTGATCATAACAAACGAATGACCTTCAAAGTGAAGGAAATATGCATAGAAACGAAGGAAATGTGGATCATAACAAGAGAATGATCATCAAAATGAAGGAAATGTTGATTATATTGAAAAAAATGAGCATCAAAATGAAGGAATATGCATCAAAACAAATGAAATGTTTCTTATAACAAGCGAATGAGCATCAAAATAAAGGAAATAAGCATCGAAACGAAGGAAATATTGATTATAACAAGCGAATGAGCATCAAAATGAAGGAAATATGCATCGAAACAAAGGAAATGTTGATAATAACAAGCGAATGAACATCAAAATGAAGGAAATATGCATCGATACGAAGGAAATATTGATCATAACTAGCGAATGAGCATCAAAATGAAGGAAATATGCATAGATATGAATGAAATGTTGATCATAACAAGCGAATGAGCATCAAAATGAAGGAAATATGTATTGAAACAAAGGAAATTTTGATCATAACAAGCGAATGGGCATCAAAATGAAGTAAATGTTGATCGTTATGAGAGAATGAGCATCAAAATGAAGGAAATATGTATCAAAACGAAGAAAATATTTATCATAATAAGCGAATGAGCATCAAAGTGAAAGAAATATGCATCGAAACGAAGGAAATATTGTTCATAACAAG
Source organism: Pogostemon cablin (assembly GCA_023678885.1). NCBI lineage: Eukaryota > Viridiplantae > Streptophyta > Magnoliopsida > Lamiales > Lamiaceae > Pogostemon > Pogostemon cablin. The sequence continues at coordinate 11,918,284 of CM043005.1, forward strand.
CGAATGAGCATCAAAATGAAGGAAATATGCATCGAAACAAAGGGAATATTGATAATAACAAGCGAATGAACATCAAAATGAAGGAAATATGCATCGATACGAAGGAAATATTGGTCATAACTAGCGAATGAGCATCAAAATGAAGTAAATATTGATCGTAATGAGAGAATTAGCATCAAAATGATGGAAATATGCATCGAAATGAAGGAAATGTTGAACATAACAAGCAAATAAGCATCAAAATAAAAAAATATGCATCGAAACGAAGGAAATGTTGATCATAACAAGCGAATGGGCATCAAAATAAAGGAAATATGCATCAAAAGGAAATGTTGATCATAACAAGCGAAAGAGCATCAAAATGAAGGAAATGTTGAACATAACAAGCTAATGAGCCTCAAAAATGAAGGAAATATACATCGAAACGAAAGAAATGTTGATCATAACAAGCTAATGAGCATCAAAATGAAGGAAATATGCATCAAAACAAAGGAAATGTTGATCATAACAAGAAAATGAGCAGCAAAACGAAGTAAATGTTGATCGTAATGAGAGAATGAGCATCAAATGAAGGAAATATACATCGAAACAAAGCAAATGTTGATCATAACAAGGAAATAATCATCAGAATGAAGGAATATGTATCGAAACGAAGGAAATGTTGATCATAACAAGCGAATGAGCATCAAAATAAAGGAAATATCCGTCGAAACGAAGGAAATGTTGATAATAACAAGTGAATGGCCATCAAAATAAACGAAATTTATCGTAATGAGAGAATGAGCATCAAAATGAAGGAAATATGCATCGAAATGATGGAAATGTTTATCATAACAATCGAATGAAAATCAAAATGAAGGAAATATGCATCGAAAAAAGTAAATGTTGATAATAACAAGCAAATGAACATCAAAATAAAAAAAATATGCATCGAAACAAAGGGAATATTGATCATAACAAGCGAATGAGCATCAAAATGAAGTAAATATTGATCGTAATAAGAGAATTAGCATCAAAATGAAGGAAATGTTGAACATAGCAAGCAAATGAGCACCAAAATAAAGGAAATATGCAACGAAAAGAAGGAAATGTTGTGATCATAACAAGAGAATGAGCGTCAAAATAAAGGAATTATGCTTCGGAACAAAGGAAATGTTGATCATATCAAGCGAATGAGCATCAAAATGAAGGCAATATGTATAAAAACAAAAGAAATGTTGATCATTACAAGTGAATGATCATCAAAATGAAGAAAATGTTGATCATATTGAGAGAATGAGCATCAAAATGAAGGAATATGCATCGAAAAGAAAGAAATCTTATTCATAAAAAGCGAATGAGCATCAAAATGAAGGAAATATGCATAGATATGAAGGAAATGTTGATCATAACAAATGAATGAGCATCAAAATGAAGGAAATATGTATCGAAACAAAGGAAATTTTGATCATAACAAGCGAATGGGCATCAAAATGAAGTAAATGTTGATCGTTATGAGAAAATGAGCGTCAAAATGAAGGAAATATGTATCAAAACGAAGAAAATATTTATCATAACAAGCGAATGAGCGTCAAAGTGAAGGAAATATGCATCGAGACGAAGGAAATATTGATCATAACAAGCGAATGAGCATCAAAATGAAGGAAATATGCATCGAAACAAAGGAAATGTTTATAATAACAAGCGAATGAGCATCAAAATGAAGGAATTATGTATCGAAACGTAGGAAATATTGATCATAACAAGCGAATGAGCATCAAAATGGAGTAAATGTTGATTGTAATGAGAGAATTAGCATCAAAATGAAGGAAATATGCTTCGAAATGAAGGAAATGTTGAATATAACAAGCAAGTGAGCATTAAAATAAAGGAAATATGCATCAAAACGAAGGAAATGCTGATCATAACAAGCGAATGAGCATCAAAATGAAGGAAATATGCATCGAAACGAAGGAAATTTTGATCATAACAAGCAAATGAGCATCAAAATGAAGTAAATGTTGATCGTAATGAGAAAATGAGTATCAAATGAAGGAAATATGCATCGAAACAAAGCAAATGTTGATCATAACAAGCAAATTAGCATCAAAATGAAGGAATATGCATCGAAACGAATAAAATGTTAATCATAACAAGCGAATGAGCATCAAAATGAAGGAATATGCATCGAAATGAAAGAAATCTTGATAATAAAAAGAGAATGAGCATCAAAATGAAGGAAATATGCATAGAAATGAAGGAAATGTTGATCATAACAAGCGAATGAGCATCAAAATGAAGGAAATCTTGATCATAACAAGCGAATGAGCATCAAAATGAAGGAAATATGTATCGAAACGAAGGAAATATTGATCATAACAAGCGAATGGGCATCAAAATGTAGGAAATATTGATCGTCATGACATAATGAGCATCAAAATGAAGGACATATATGTTAAAACAAAGGAAATGTTGATCATAACATGCGAATGAGCATCAAAATGAAGGAAATTTCCATCGAAACAAAGGAAATGTTGATCATAACAAGCGAATGAGCATCAAAATGAAGGAATATGCATCGAAACGAAAGAAATCTTGATAATAAAAAGAGAATGAGCATCAAAATGAAGGAAATATGCATAGAAATGAAGGAAATGTTGATCATAACAAGCGAATGAGCATCAAAATGAAGGAAATGTTGATCATAACAAGCGAATGAGCATCAAAATGAAGGAAATATGTATCGAAACGAAGGAAATGTTGATCATAACAAGCGAATGGGCATCAAAATGTAGGAAATATTGATCGTCATGACATAATGAGCATTAAAATAAAGGACATATATATCAAAACAAAGGAAATGTTGATCATAACATGCGAATGAGCATCAAAATGAAGGAAATTTCCATCGAAACAAAGGAAATGTTGATCATAACAAGCGAATGAGCATCAAAATGAAGGAAATGTTGAGAGTAATTAGAGAATGAGCATGAAAATGTACGAAATATGCGTAGAAACGAAGGAAATATTTATCATAACAGCGAATGAACATCAAAATGAAGCAAATATGCATACAAACAAAGGAAATTTTGATCATAACATGCGAATGATTATCAAAATATAGTAAATATGCATCAAAACAAAGGAAATATTGATTATAACAAGCGAATGAGCATCAAAATGAAGTAAATGTTAATCGTAATGAGAGAATTAACATCAAAATGAAGGAAATATGCATCAAAATGAAGGATATGTTGAATATAACAAGCAAATAAGCATCAAAATGAAGGAAATATGCATCGAAACGAAGGAAATGTTAATCATAACAAGCGAATGAGCATCAGAATGATGGAAATATGCATCAAAACGAAGGAAATGTTGATAATAACAAGCGAATGAGCGTCAAAATAAAGGAATTATGCGTCGAAACAAAGTAAATGTTGATCATAACAAACGAATGACCTTCAAAGTGAAGGAAATATGCATAGAAACGAAGGAAATGTGGATCATAACAAGAGAATGATCATCAAAATGAAGGAAATGTTGATTATATTGAAAAAAATGAGCATCAAAATGAAGGAATATGCATCAAAACAAATGAAATGTTTCTTATAACAAGCGAATGAGCATCAAAATAAAGGAAATAAGCTTCGAAACAAAGGAAATATTGATTATAACAAGCGAATGAGCATCAAAATGAAGGAAATATGCATCGAAACAAAGGAAATGTTGATAATAACAAGCGAATGAACATCAAAATGAAGGAAATATGCATCGATACGAAGGAAATATTGATCATAACTAGCGAATGAGCATCAAAATGAAGGAAATATGCATAGATATGAATGAAATGTTGATCATAACAAGCGAATGAGCATCAAAATGAAGGAAATATGCATCGAAACAAAGGAAATTTTGATCATAACAAGCGAATGGGCATCAAAATGAAGTAAATGTTGATCGTTATGAGAGAATGAGCATCAAAATGAAGGAAATATGTATCAAAACGAAGAAAATATTTATCATAATAAGCGAATGAGCATCAAAGTGAAAGAAATATGCATCGAAACGAAGGAAATATTGTTCATAACAAGCGAATGAGCATCAAAATGAAGGAAATATGCATCGAAACAAAGGGAATATTGATAATAACAAGCGAATGAACATCAAAATGAAGGAAATATGCATCGATACGAAGGAAATATTGGTCATAACTAGCGAATGAGCATCAAAATGAAGTAAATATTGATCGTAATGAGAGAATTAGCATCAAAATGATGGAAATATGCATCGAAATGAAGGAAATGTTGAACATAACAAGCAAATAAGCATCAAAATAAAAAAATATGCATCGAAATGAAGGAAATGTTGATCAGAACAAGCGAATGGGCATCAAAATAAAGGAAATATGCATCAAAACGAAGGAAATGTTGATCATAACAAGCGAAAGAGCATCAAAATGAAGGAAATGTTGAACATAACAAGCTAATGAGCCTCAAAAATGAAGGAAATATACATCGAAACGAAAGAAATGTTGATCATAACAAGCTAATGAGCATCAAAATGAAGGAAATATGCATCAAAACAAAGGAAATGTTGATCATAACAAGAAAATGAGCATCAAAATGAAGTAAATGTTGATCGTAATGAGAGAATGAGCATCAAATGAAGGAAATATACATCGAAACAAAGCAAATGTTGATCATAACAAGGAAATAATCATCAGAATGAAGGAATATGTATCGAAACGAAGGAAAAGTTGATCATAACAAGCGAATGAGCATCAAAATAAAGGAAATATGCATCGAAACGAAGGAAATGTTGATAATAACAAGTGAATGGCCATCAAAATAAACGAAATTTATCGTAATGAGAGAATGAGCATCAAAATGAAGGAAATATACATCGAAATGATGGAAATGCTTATCATAACAATCGAATGAAAATCAAAATGAAGGAAATATGCATCGAAAAAAGTAAATGTTGATAATAACAAGTGAATGAACATCAAAATGAAAAAAATATGCATCGAAACAAAGGGAATATTGATCATAACAAGCGAATGAGCATCAAAATGAAGTAAATATTGATCGTAATAATAGAATTAGCATCAAAATGAAGGAAATGTTGAACATAGCAAGCAAATGAGCATCAAAATGAAGGAAATATGCAACAAAACGAAGGAAATGCTGTGATCATAACAAGAGAATGAGCGTCAAAATAAAGGAATTATGCTTCGGAACAAAGGAAATGTTGATCATATCAAGCGAATGAGCATCAAAATGAAGGCAATATGTATAAAAACAAAGGAAATGTTGATCATAACAAGTGAATGATAATCAAAATGAAGAAAATGTTGATCATATTGAGAGAATGAGCATCAAAATGAAGGAATATGCATCGAAAAGAAAGAAATCCTATTCATAAAAAGCGAATGAGCATCAAAATGAAGGAAATATGCATAGATATGAAGGAAATGTTGATCATAACAAGCGAATGAGCATCAAAATGATGGAAATATGCATCGAAACAAAGGAAATTTTGATCATAACAAGCGAATGGGCATCAAAATGAAGTAAATGTTGATCGTTATGAGAAAATGAGCTTTAAAATGAAGGAAATATGTATCAAAACGAAGAAAATATTTATCATAACAAGCAAATGAGCATCAAAGTGAAGGAAATATGTATCGAAACGAAGGAAATGTTGATCATAACAAGCGAATGAGCATCAAAATGAAGAAAATATGCATCGAAACAAAGGAAATGTTTATAATAACAAGCGAATGAGCATCAAAATGAAGGAATTATGCATCGAAACGTAGGAAATATTGATCATAACAGGCGAATGAGCATCAAAATAGAGTAAATGTTGATCGTAATGATAGAATTAGCATCAAAATGAAGAAAATATGCATCGAAATGAAGGAAATGTTGAATATAGCAAGCAAATAAGCATTAAAATAAAGGAAATATGTATCAAAACGAAGGAAATGTTGATCATAACAAGCGAATGAGCATCAAAATGAAGGAAATATGCATCGAAACGAAGGAAATGCTGATCATAACAAGCAAATGAGCATCAAAATGAAGTAAATGTTGATCGTAATAAGAAAATGAGTATCAAATGAAGGAAATATGCATCGAAACGAAGCATATGTTGATCATAACAAGCAAATTAGCATCAAAATGAAGGAATATGCATCGAAACGAATAAAATGTTAATCATAACAAGCGAATGAGCATCAAAATAAAGGAATATGCATCGAAACGAAAGAAATCCTAATAATAAAAAGAGAATGAGCATCAAAATGAATGAAATATGCATAAAATAAAGGAAATGTTGATCATAACAAGCGAATGAGCATCAAAATGAAGGAAATGGTGATCATAACAAGCGAATGAGCATCAAAATGCAGGAAATATGTATCAAAACGAAGGAAATGTTGATCATAACAAGCGAATGAGCATCAAAATGCAGGAAATATGTATCAAAACGAAGGAAATGTTGATCATATCAGGCGAATGGTCATCATAATGTAGGAAATATTGATCGTCATTGTTGGATTGTATACTAAAAGTCTAGTTTTTTGTATGAACAATGTTATAACAATTAATTTGAAAAGAGAATCATATGATCAAATGATTGCATCTTATAATTTATTTATATGTTCGATGCAATAGTCCACTTACTTTATACTGTAGATAATATGTTGTGCGACAACACGCGGAAGATCATATTATCGATTTCCTTATAAAGTATAAACAGATGCTCACAACCGAGATAGACGGGGACTCTCTATCGGGATGGTTGTAGTGTGGTTTGGTATTAGCTTGTCTTGGCTATAGAATCACATTAGTGCACTTGTGTGTATTGAGCAGGACCGCTTGAGATCGTTCGACTTATACTGACTTATAGGAGAACTTGATCTCAGTTATTATGGAAGTTCGTGCTCTTAATCCCTATACAATAACCTCGACACGTAGGGCAGTATGTATTTCTTTGATTCATCAATGGGTGAGATTTACATGTAATTAAATCAACAAACTCGATGAGTTGGGAAGTAGTGCTGTCTCTATGGTGTGCTGTTTATTGTAGAAGGAATCCGTGTCCGTCATAGGTTGATGATGTCCCCTTGAGGAGCTCATAAGGATTATCATGTAAATCTTGCAGGTGGAATTTATTCCGGCATGATAATGAGGTTGAGTGGTACTACTCTTGGATGAGATATTAATTAATTGAGTTGTCAGTAACTTAAATTAATTAATGAACATTGTATATCTTAAACATGGGGAGACTAACGGGCTCATAATAAGAAGGAGCCCAAAACGTAATTTTGGGATTAGTACGGTAGTGCAATAATAATATTTTAGTGGAATATATTATTATTATTGGACTTAAGTATAAGCTTTGGCCTAAGCTTGGATACTTAAGCCCAATGGAGGCCCAACCCAATTTCTCCTCCTGGTCCCTGCTGTAGCCCATGTATATAAGTCACCTCAGCTTATCTGGAACCCTAATCTAATCTAACTGATTATTCACGTGTGATGAGGGTTGAGAGCAGATTGAGGAGGTCTGGTAGATCGTCGCCCACACGACGTCGAGATCGGACTTGGGACATACAGCAGAAACCGATAATATGATCTTCCGCGTGTTGTCGCACAACATATTATCTACAGTATAAAGTAAGTGGACTATTTCATCGAACATATAAATAAATTATAAGATGCAATCATTTGATCATATGATTCTCATTTCAAATTAATTGTTATAACATTGTTCATACAAAAAGCTAGACTTTTAGTATACAATCCAACAATCTCCCATTTATACTAAAAGACTATGCTGTCATGTCTTCCGCCATACATCTGATTTCCACTCCCACTACACGATCATCAAAAGCTCTCGCCTTAAGGTCCTTGTAAATGAATTTACTAGGTTATCATCCGATGCAATCTAGGTGACAACAACCTTCCCCTCATCATACGATTTCTCATAACAGGTGGTACTCGCGCTTCATCTGTTTAATTTCCTTATGGGCTCGTGATTCCTTCAAGTTTGCAACTGCACCAATATCATCAATATAAATTGTGATATCCTTGGGCAAACTTAGAAACACTTCGAAGTCCATCTTGAAGTTTCTAGAATCATACAGATACTTTGGCTGCCTCATAGGCTCCAATTTATCATCTTTCTATGATGGAGTCCGGAGTCTGAAATATATTTTTATATAACACTCCTCCACATTATGACTCAACTTCCTAAAATTAAACGCATAACCTTTGAGGTGGATTTACTGCCGTCCCTATCTGATTTGAAAAATCTGAATCTATGTAACCCATAAGAATCAGTGAATCTGTTCGGTAAGCCCACATATAGTTTCTAGTCCTTTTCAGGTACATAAGTATATGTCTTACCACAGTTCAACATTCTTATTTTGGGTAACCTTGATACCCACTGTTCATACCATCGGCAAAACAGATATCAAATCTCGTGCATAGCATTCCTAAGATTAAGCTTCCTCATTTGCCAAAGCATAAGGAACCGCTTTCATCTTCTTTATCTACTTTTGTGTCACAAGACACATACACTTAGATAAATTCACATGCTAAACGAGTAAGGATCGTATCATTATATAAAACTTGAGATAAGCATAACATCCTTTCTTGTGATCTATATTACCGTGATCAAAAGGATATTTTTGCTCTTCTTAAGTCCTTCATCTCATACAGCTTTATCAACCATACCCATACGCCCAACAATACTCTTTCATTGTCTCCAATGAGCAAGATACTATCTACGTATAGTACAAGAAATACCACCATATTTCCATCACTCTTTTCAATACACAAGACCCATCCGTGTTGGCAATTGGATCTTGTGGTTCAAAATGTGATCCGTTTAGGATTTCAGGCAAACAATCAGCGGAAGCGATTTAAACATGTTTACCGTACTTCAGGGTTGGTGTACAGGATGAACCGTTGCAGAGAACCACCTCTCGATCTTCTGCTGTATGTCCCAAGTCGAATCCTGCTGTTGTGTGGGCAACAATCTGCAGGATTCTCTCAATCTGCTCCTGTTCTTTTCTCTCTGTCAGAATGAGGCACTGACTTAGGGTTAACAGGAGCTGAGATGACTTATATATACTGGGCTACAGCAGGGACCAGGAGGAGAAATTGGGCTGGGCCTCAATTGAATTTAATTAACCAAGCTTAGCCCAAAGCTTTTAATTAAATCCAATAATAATAATATAGTCCACTAAAATATTATTACTGCACTACCCGTCCAATCCCAAATTATGTTCTGGGCTCCTTCTTATTATAAGCCCGATGGTCTCCCCATGTTTAAGATATTCAATGTCCATTAATTAATTAAGTACTGACAACTCAAATTAATTAATATCTCATCCGAGAGTAGTACCACTCAACCTTATTATCATGCCGGAAATTAATCCACTTGCAAGATTTACATGATAAACCTTATGAGCTCCTCAAGGGGACATCATCAACCTATGACGGACATGGATTCCTTCTACAATCAACAGCACACCATAGATACAGCACTACTTCCCAACTCACCGAGTTTGTTGATTTAATACTTATAAATCTCACCCATTGATGAATCAAAGAAATACATACTGCCCTACGTGTCGAGATTATTGTATAGGGATTAAGAGCACGAACTTCCATAATAACAGAGATCAAGTTTTACTATATAGTCAGTATAAGAAAAACGATCTCAGGCGGTCCTGCTCAATACACACAAGTGCACTAATATGATTCTATAGCCAAGACAAGCTAATACCAAAACACACTACAACCATACCGATAGAGAGTCCCCGTCTATCTCAGTTGTGAGCATCTGTTTATACTTTATAAGGAAACCGATAATATGATCTTCCGCGTGTTGTCGCACAACATATTATCTACAGTATAAAGTAAATGGACTATTGCATCATGCATATAAAATAAATTATAAGATGCAATCATTTGATCAATGATTCTCATTTCAAATATTGTTATAACATTGTCCATACTAAAGCTAGACTTTTAGTATACAATCCAACAATCCGATCATTGATTAGATCCATGTCACTGGATTACCTCATCAAAACGGATGTTTCATGATCTTGAAGCTTGCTTTAGTCCATGAATGGACACTTTTAAGCTTACTATCACAATGCTCTTAGCTTTTTGCAATGAATCACTCTGGTTGCTTCACATAGATATTTCCCTAAAGACTTCCAATCAGGAAAGCTGTCTCGACATCTATTTGCTATCCATCATATTTCATATGAGTAGCAACAAATAAAAGAGTCCGGATCAACTTAGGCATAACTACCGGCGAACAGGTTTTCTCATAATCAAACTCTTTCTTTCTGAGTATACCTTTTCGTAACAAGCTTGCTTCCAAGGTTTTCACCTTATTCTATGATCCTCTTTTATTCTTGCATGCCCGCTTTCAATGGCTTTTACGCTATTTATCGGTTCAACAAGCATCCAGACCTAATTTAAAATCCATCAATTCTATTTTAATATTCATTGCACTTTGCTAGGATTTGGCATTTCTAACTTGTAGTGCTTCGTCGTATCCGTGGGTCCATTTCATGTTTGCGAGGGACCAAGTCTCACGACTTTCCCAAAACATGTATCTTACAAGTTGTCGAAGAACCCTCCCACTACGACAAGGCACTACATGAAATTGTGTATCAGACGTGACACGCGTTGTAGTTTACCTTGTGGTATATCCTCTTGTACACTTGGTACTTATACTTTGTGTTTTTCCCTCTCACTTCCTTTAGAACAATTTATACATGGGTTTATGATTTAATACATAGTCTCTTTCCAAAAATCTAGTGTTTGTGTTAACAATCACCCTTCGATCTTTTAGACTAAATAAATCACCTTCATTTTTATAGCATATCCCATAAACAGACAAACATTCAAATGAATTATTGTTTCTAGGGCTTATCCATAAAATGAATTATGTAATTCCAAATAATTCATCATCTATCTAATCATTACCATAAGAGTCTTATTCCTTCTATCCACTACACCATTCAGCTGGGGCATGCCCGGTGTAGACCACTTGAGATTTAATCTCAACCTCTGATTAATAGCTCCTAACTATCCTAAGAGGTACTCGTAATGACGATTAAATCTTCATTACTTGATATATTTTCCATGACGCTTCACTGTACTAGCCTTGCAATTCTTGAATTAATCAAAGAACTTAGACATGCAGTGCATCAAATAAATATATTGGTATCTAGAATAATCATCGATTGACGAATATTCATATCCACCTCTCATCCGGACAATCTTAGGACCACATAAATCATAATGAACTAATTCCAACATATATATCTTTAGTTCTGCACCCCTTTACCTTGAAAAAGCAATTAGTCATTTTTACTCCCAAGCAAGACTCGAAAGTCAGATAGTTTTCACTTCAGATAAACCTAAGGGTCTTCGGCTATCAACTTTTGAATCCTACTCAAGTAAAATGATCTAGTCTTAGATGCCAAATATATGTTTAGTTCATATCCGAAGGTATCTTTCTCTTACTAAGATTAGAAGATTCATTATTAATTACTATTTGTTGCATCTGTGGAATATACATGATTTAAGAGTATACAAATTGTTCACCAACGTACAATAACAGATTACAACTCTATCCTTCATTATAATGACCATGTCATTTAAATGAAATGGAGTATCCATCTATTAATGCATAGAAACCGAAATCAAATTATTTCTATGAAAACGTACGTAAAGATAATTTCACAAAATCAAACGTCTACTCATATCATTAGATAAATAGACAACTCCCACTGCAATAGCCATTAGTCTGTTGGATTGTATACTAAAAGTCTAGCTTTTTGTATGAACAATGTTATAACAATTAATTTGAAATGAGAATCATATGATCAAATGATTGCATCTTATAATTTATTTATATGTTCGATGCAATAGTCCACTTACTTTATACTGTAGATAATATGTTGTGCGACAACACGCGGAAGATCATATTATCGGTTTCCTTATAAAGTATAAACAGATGCTCACAATCGAGATAGACGGGGACTTTCTATCGGGATGGTTGTAGTGTGGTTTGGTATTAGCTTGTCTTGGCTATAGAATCACATTAGTGCACTTGTGTGTATTGAGCAGGACCGCTTGAGATCGTTCGATTTATACTGACTTATAGGAGAACTTGATCTCAGTTATTATGGATGTTCGTGCTCTTAATCCCTATACAATAACCTCGACACATAGGGCAGTATGTATTTCTTTGATTCATCAATGGGTGAGATTTACATGCAATTAAATCAATAAACTCGGTGAGTTGGGAAGTAGTGCTGTCTCTATGGTGTGCTGTTGATTGTAGAAGGAATCCGTGTCCGTCATAGGTTGATGATGTCCCCTTGAGGAGCTCATAAGGATTATCATGTAAACCCTGCAGGTGGAATTTATTTTGGCATGATAATGAGGTTGAGTGGTACTACTCTTGGATGAGATATTAATTAATTGAGTTGTCAGTAACTTAAATTAATTAATGGACATTGTATATCTTAAACATGGGGAGACTAACGGGCTCATAATAAGAAGGAGCCCAAAACATAATTTTGGGATTGGTATGGTAGTGCAGTAATAATATTTTAGTGGAATATATTATTATTATTGGACTTAAGTATAAGCTTTGGGCTAAGCTTGGATACTTAAGCCCAATGGAGACCCAACCCAATTTCTCCTCCTGGTCCCTGCTGTAGCCCATGTATATAAGTCGCCTCAGCTTATCTGGAACCCTAATCTAATTCATTATTCACGTGTGATGAGGGTTGAGAGCAGATTGAGTAGGTCTCGTAGATCGTCGCCCACACGACGTCGAGATCGGACTTGGGACATACAGCAGAAGACCGGAAGGTCGTTTGCTGCTGCAGTTCGTCATGTTCCAAAATTCATATAAAATCGTAAATTTCTTCGATTTTGATGGATTATATACTGATGGAAAGCCGTCGAAGAGAGGATCGTCTGAGCACAAAGATCACACAATTCCGACATCAGAAGAGGAACTTATGGCTATTCTCGTGGGACTGCGCAGACTGCCAGCGAGAATTCAACCTCTACATCAACCCTTGGTGAAAGGTAATGCGTTTCATGTTTACTTGCTTCCGCTGCTTGTTAGAAATACATGGAACCCTAACGGGTCACGTTAACCAAACGATCGAATGCCAACAATCTTGTAGTTTTACCCATGTCATAACAATCTTATCCTCACTTAGTAATAAACATTTAGTGATTCCAGTATCTACACACTTCGTGTCAGTAAATATCATCACTAATCATATTTAAACAACTAGTGAATAAGATATAAAACTTGTTCACATTATGATGAAAATGGCTTTCCTTTGCCACATGTTTTGCTAGAAGTTTTCCACCATATACATCCTATTGTAATTCAGGTGGAACTCACTCAAAAACATCTAGGCAATTCACGGACAATTAAATTGATCTAGGTTTCCCTTCAATTTATACTCCATGCTTTCCCAATTCATTCATCAAATTAAATCATGATCTTCTGCCTTTTAACTTACTCAAGTATCCGAAGAGTTACATGAGACCATCATATTTCTATGAACCTCTCATCTCTTCACTAGAGTCTTTAATAGGCATCATGAGACGTCCTTTGTGAGAACACACGTGTATTTTCTTAAGCAGTAAAATTCAAAACCAAGATTCTTTTCTAATCATCTAATTTGGACAAGTAAATATAATTTCTTTTAGTTAATAATATGTGAGATAAAATCATTTGAAAATCAGAGAATCATAAATTAATTTACCGATCAAAACTTCAAATTTTATCCTTTTATATTGATTCCCTCAAAACAATATAAAAATAAAATTCACCGACATCTCAAGCACCGTGAGTCTGCAAGCCACGTTAGTGTGGACGTTTACAAACCCGAACATTTACAAGAGAAGGTTTTACCCATTAATTTCATTTGTCAACCTAACTTCATGATAAAATAATTAATAGTCGGTTCCTCTTTAGCCATGCAAATAATAGCAGTGACTCCGTTGGGGAGGATACTAATTATTTACATATAAGTGTGCACCATTATTTGATTCCAAGTCCGCTGCCCAAGCTTATGTGCCTTAATGTTGGAGAAGTACACACGCGCTCAGATAACTTTCTGCAACCATCAATTATATAAGTTTGTACTAGTGAACCGCATATAAGCTCATCCGTTAGGGAGGAAGGCACTATAGCCAACGCGCAAGTCCATATGCATCACATTACAAACAATAATTATTTAAAGAAGTTTGTACCAGTGATCCGTGAATAAACTCATCCGTTAGGGAGGAAGGCTCTGTTGCCAACGCACAAGTTTACTCACATCACTTACAAACCAATAATGGAGGCCGTGAGAATTAATTACCAATCCCCTCTCCCACTTAGTTATTTAAGACCGAGGGTTTTTACATGCATATAATATTTCAGAATAAAATATGCAACATAGCATGCTCATACTTCCAAATATATAACAATAATTGACCAATAAAATAATTATATCAGTTATATATAAGGAAATAAATTGTCAAAAATAAGTTGACTTGATCAACACTCCATCATACATGCATATAATATACCAAATATAATACGCAATCTAGCATGCTTCTATTTAAGGCAATAAATCATAGAGAATCATGCATACATATATAACAATAATCAATTAATAAATCAATTATAACAGTTATATAACAGCGAATTCGATTGTTCGCCACCAATCACGAATGCGGACAACTGCGATGGGGATCGACCTCCCAGCAGCCTGCTCCACCACTCTTGCACCCTACCCAATCATATTGTGAAGACTCACGCGGAACCTGATGCAGACCAGCCGAACTTGATGCAAACCCGCTCGAACCTGGTGCAGAGTCGATCAAACCTGATGCAGACCAATCGAACCTGATGTGAATTCGCTCGAACCTGGTGCAGCATTGATCGAACCTGATGCAGACCAATCGAACCTGATACAGACCTGCTCGAACCTGGTGCAACATCGATCGAACCTGATGCAGACCAATCGAACCTGATGCAGACCCGCTCGAACCTGGTGCAGACCAATCGAACCTGATGCAAATCTGCTCGAACCTGGTGCAGCATCGATCGAACTTGATGCAGACCAATCGAACCTGATGCAAATCCGCTCGAACCTGGTGTAGCATCAATCGAACCTGATGCAGACCAATCGAACCTGATGCAAATCCGCTCGAACTGTCGCTCGTCCAAGGGCCTACTTGCACGGAACCAAGTTCAGCCCAACGCGCAACATCAAACTACACCAACTATCGTTCAGGGTTCGCAACTTTAAGTACCTGGTAATCCAATCTTCACCTTCCAGAATCTACGCCTGTGAGTTTTGAACATGCTGTCCAAATTACAGGTCGATCCAACGGTTAGATTGTGAGAAACAGCTCTTTTCCCTCGACTGCGCAGAACAGAATCGCCCAAAAAACTGCTTCTGTTTTCGGCGTATTCCCGACAACACAATGCCCCAAATACGATCTTCACCGTTCAGAATGTACATCCACAAAATCCGAACGTGATGACCAAAAATCAGTCTGATCCAACGGTTGAAACTCCAGTTATTGCCTCCGTAATATCACTGCGCTGGATTTTCTCTCAATTTCTTCCTTCCATGTGAAATTGACGAACAGTTTTCGTCGAATCCTCTCACACACAACCATCAACGAACAGATATGATATAGGGTATATTTCACATAGGGATATACATGGTTTTCACAGTAAAACCAAAACCCTAAACATGCGATCCTAATTTCGAAAAATTAATCACATAAACCATAGCCTAACGTGTCACGCTTCACCACGAAATCTCGCTCTGATACCAATTGATGGCGCTTGGATCGTTTGGTTAACGTGACCCGTTAGGATACCATGTGTTTCTAATATCACAGCGGAAGCAATAAATCATAGAAACGATTACCGTTCACCAGGGTATGTTGATGAAGATTGATTCTCACAGGCAGCCTGCGCAGTCCCACGAGAATGGCGATAACTTCCTCGTCTGAAGTCGGAATTGAGTGATCTTTACATTTAGACAATCCTCTCTTCGACGGCTTTCCGTCAGTATATAATATATCAAAATCGCAGAACAGTACGATTTTATATGAATTTTGTAACATGACAAACTGCAGCAGCAAACGACCTTCCGGTCTTCTACTGTATGTCCCAAGTCGGATCTCGACGTCGTGTGGGCGACGATCTACCAGACCTCCTCAATCTGCTCTCAACCCTCATCATACGTGAATAATCAGTTAGATTAGATTAGATTAGGGTTCCAGATAAGCTGAGGTGACTTATATACATGGGCTACAGCAGGGACCAGGAGGAGAAATTGGGTTGGGCCTCCATTGGGCTTAAGTATCCAAGCTTAGCCCAAAGCTTATACTTAAGTCCAATAATAATAATATATTCCACTAAAATATTATTATTGTACTACCGTACCAATCCCAAGATTACGTTTTGGGCTCCTTCTTATTATGAGCCCATTAGTCTCCCCATGTTTAAGATATACAATGTCCATTAATTAATTTAAGTTACTGACAACTCAATTAATTAATATCTCATCCAAGAGTAGTACCACTCAACCTCATTATCATGCCGGAATAAATTCCACCTGCAGGATTTACATGATAATCCTTATGAGCTCCTCAATGGGACATCATCAACCTATGACGGACACGGATTCCTTCTACAATCAACAGCACACCATAGAGACAGCACTACTTCCCAACTCATCGAGTTTGTTGATTTAATAACATGTAAATCTCACCCATTGATGAATCAAAAAAATACATACTGCCCTACGTGTCGATGTTATTGTATAGGGATTAAGAGCACGAACTTCCATAATAACTGAGATCAAGTTCTCCTATAAGTCAGTATAAGTCGAACGATCTCAAGCGGTCCTGCTCAATACACACAAGTGCACTAATGTGATTCTATAGCCAAGACAAGCTAATACCAAACCATACTACAACCATCCCGATAGAGAGTCCCCGTCTATCTCGGTTGTGAGCATCTGTTTATACTTTATAAGGAAACTGATAATATGATCTTCCGCGTGTTGTCGCACAACATATTATCTACAGTATAAAGTAAGTGGACTATTGCATCGAACATATAAATAAATTATAAGATGCAATCATTTGATCATATGATTCTCATTTCAAATTAATTGTTATAACATTGTTCATACAAAAAGCTAGACTTTTAGTATACAATCCAACACAATTGGTATCAGAGCTTCGGTTTCGTGGTGAAGCGTGACACGTTAGGCTAGGGTTTATGTGATTAATTTTTCGAAATTAGGATCGCATGTTTAGAGTAGGGTTTTGGTTTTACTGCGCAAACCATGAATATCCCTATGTGAAATATACCCTATATCATATCTGTTCATTGATGGTTGTGTGTGAGAGGATTCGACGAAAACTGTTCGTCAATTTCACATGGAAGGAAGAAATTGAGAGAAAATCTAGCGCAGTGATATTACAGAGGCAATAACCGGAGTTTCAACCGTCAGATCTGGCTGATTTTTGGTCAGCACGTTCGGATTTGGTGGATGTACATTCTGAACGGTGAAGATCGTATTTGGAGCTTGTATTGTCAGGAATACGCCGAAAATAGAAGCAGTTTTTTGGGCGATTCTGTCCTGCGCAGTCGAGGGAAACGAGCTGTTTCTCACAATCTAACCTTTGGATCGACATGTAATTTGGACATCATGTTCAGAACTCACAGGTGTAGATTCTGGACGGTGGAGATTGGATTCCCAGGATCCTACGGTTGCGAACCCTGAACGACAGTTTGATGTTGCGCGTTGGGCTGAACTTGATTCCGTGCAAGTAGGCCCTTGGACGAGCGACAGTTCGAGCGGATTTGCATCAGGTTCGATTGGTCTACATCAGGTTCGATCGATGCTGTACCAGGTTCGAGTGGATTTGTATCAGGTTCGATTGGTCTGCATCAGGTTCGATTGATGCTACACCAGGTTCGAGCGGATTTGCATCAGGTTTGATTGGTCTACATCAGGTTCGATCGATGCTGTACCAGGTTCGAGCGGATTTGTATCAGGTTCGATTGATCTGCATCAGGTTCGATTGATGCTATACCAGGTTCGAGCGGATTTGCATCAGGTTCGGTTGGTCTGCATCAGGTTCGATCAATGATGCACCAGGTTCAAGCGGATTCACATCAGGTTCGATTGGTCTGCATCAGGTTTGATCGACTCTGCACCAGGTTCGAGCGGGTTTGCATCAAGTTCGACCAGTCTGCATCAGGTTCCGCGTGAGTCTTCACAATATGATCGGGCAGGATGCCAGAGTGGTGGAGCAAGCTGTGGGGAGGTCGATCCCCATCGCAGTTGTCCGCATTCGTGATTGGTGGCGAACAATCGAATTTGCTGTTATATAACTGTTATAATTGATTTATTAATTGATTATTGTTATATATGTATGCATGATTCTCTATGATTTATTGCCTTAAATAGAAGCATGCTAGATTGCGTATTATATTTGGTATATTATATGCATGTATGTTGGAGTGTTGATCAAGTCAACTTATTTTTGGCAATTTATTTCCTTATAATTGATGACTGTAGGAAGTTATCCGAGCGCGTGTGTACTTCTCCATCTGTAAGACACATAAGCTTGGGCCGCGGACTTGGGGTCAAATAATGGTGTACACTTAGGTGTAAATAATAAGTATCCTCCCCATCGGAGTCACTGCTTTTATTTGCATGGCTAAAAAGGAACCGACTATTAATTATTTTATCATAAAGTTAGGTTGACAAATGAAATTAATGGGTAAAACCTTCTCTTGTAAATGTTCGGGTTTGTAAACGTCCACACTATCGTAGCTTGCAGACTCACGGTGCTTGAGATGTCGGTGAATTTTATTTTTATATTGTTTTGAGGGAATCAATATAAAAGGATAAAATTCGAAGATTTGATCGGTATATTTATTTGTGATTCTCTGATTTTCAAATGGTTTTATCTCGCTTATTATTAACTAAAAGAAATTATATTTACTTGTCCAAATTAGATGATTAGAAAAGAATCTTGGTTTTGAATTTTACTGCTTAAGAAAATACATGTGTGTTCTCACAAAGGACGTCTCATTATGCCTATTAAAGTCTCTAGTGAAGAGATGAGAGGTTCATAGAAATATGATGGTCTCATGTAACTCTTCGGATACTTGAGTAATTTAAAAGGCGGTAGGTCATGATTGAATTTGATGAATGAATTGGAAATACATGGAATAGAAGTTGAAGGGGAAACCTAAGTCAATTTTATTCTTCATAATTGCCTAGATGTTTTGAGTAAGTTTCTCATGAATTACAAGAGGTTGTATATGGTGGGAAACTTCTGACAAAACATGTGGTAAAGGAAATCCAATTTCATAAAAGGAGTGAACAAGGATAGAATCTTACTTGCTAGTTGTTTAAACATGATTAGTGATGGCATCTACTGATACGAAGTGTGTAGATACTGGAATCACTGAATGTTCATTACTAAGTGAGGATAAGATTGTTATGACATGGGTAAAACTACAAGACTAGTGGCTATTGCAGTGGGAGTTGTTTATTTATCTTACGATATGAATAAATGTTTGATTTTGTGAAATTGTCTTTACATACGTTTTCATAGAAAGAATTTGATTTCGGTTTCTATGCATTAATAGATGTATACTCCATTTCATTTAAATGACATGGTCATTATAATGAAGGATAGAGTTGTAATCTGTTATGGCACGTTGATGGACAATTTGTATACTCTTAAATCATGTATATTCCACAGATGCAACAAATAGTAATTAATAATGCATCTTCTGATCTTAGTAAGAGAAAGTAACCTTCGGAGATGAACTAAACATGCATTTGGCGTCTAAGACTAGATCATTTTACTTGAGTAGGATTCAAAAGTTGATAGCAGATGGACCGTAAGGTTTATCTGAAGTGGAAACTATCGGACTTGCGAGTCTTACTTGGAAGTAAAAATGATTAATTACCTTTTCAAGGTAAAGGGGTGTAGAGCCAAAGATATATATGTTGGAATTGGTTCATTCTGATTCAAGCAGACCTAATATTATCTAGGCGAGAGGTGGTTATGAATAATCGAAGATTATCCTAGATACCGATATATTTATTTGATGCACTGCATGTCTAAATTCTTTGATTTATTCAAGAATTACAAGGTTGGTACAGTAAAGCATCATGGAAAATATATCAAGTAATGACGATTTAATCGTCATTACGAGTACCTCTTAGGATAATTAGGAACTATTAATCAGAGGTTGAGATTAAATCTCAAGTGGTCTACACCGGGCATGCCCCAGCTGAATGGTGTGGTGGATAGAAGGAATAAGACTCTTATGGTAATGATTAGATAGATGATGAATTATTTGGAATTACTTAATTCATTTTATGGATAAGCCTTAGAAACAGTAATTCATTTGAATGTTTGTCTGTTTGTGGGATATGCTATAAAAATGAAGGTGATTTATTTACTCTAAAAGATCGAAGGGTGATTGTTAACACAAAACACTAGATTTTTTGAAATGGACTATGTAATAAATCACAAACCCATGTATGAGTTGTTCTAAAGGTAGTGAGAAGAAAACACAAAGTATAAGTACCAAGTGTACAAGAGGATATACCACAAGGTAAACTGCAATGCGTGTCACGTCTGATACACAATTACATGTAGTGCCTTGTCGCAGTGGAAGGATTATTCGACAACCCGTGAGATACATGTTTTGGGAAAGTCGTAAGACTTGATCCCTAGTAAACATGGTATTATCCCAGGGATACGACGTTGCACTACAAAATTAAAATGCGGAATCTTAGTAAGTGCAATGAATATTAAAATAGAATCGATGGATTTAAATTAGGTCTGGATGCTTGTTGAACCGCTAAATGGCGTAAAAGCCATTGGAAGCGGGCATGCAAGAATAAAAGAGGATCATAGAATAAGGTGAAAACCTTGGAAGCAAGCTTGTTGCGAAAAAGTATACTCAGAAAGAAAGGGTTCGATTATGAGAAAACCTGTTCGCCGGTAGCTATACCTAAGTTGATCCGGACTTTTTTATTTGTTGCTACTCATATGAAATATGAGGGATAACAAATAGATGTCGAGACGCTTTCCTGATTGGAAGTCTTAAGGAAAACATCTATGTGGTGCAACCAGAGTGATTCATTGCAAAGAGCTAAGAGCATTGTGATAGTAAGCTTAAAAGTGTCCATTCATGGACTAAAACAAGCTTCAAGATCATGAAACATCCGTTTTGATGAGGTAATCCAGTGACATGGATCTAATCAATGATCGGATGGGTCTTGTGTATTGAAAAGAGTGATGGAAACGTGGTGGTATTTCTTGTACTATACGTAGATAGTATCTTGCTCATTGGAGACAATGAAAGAGTATTGTCGGGCGTATGGGTATGGTTGATAAAGCGGTATGAGATGAAGGACTTAAGAAGAGCAAAAATATCCTTTTGATCACGGTAATACGGATCACAAGAAAGGATATTATGCTTATCTCAAGTTTCATATAATGATACGATCCTTACTCGTTTAGCATGTGAATTTATCTAAGTGAATGTGTCTTGTGACACAAAAGTATATAAAGAAGATGAAAGCGGTTCCTTATGCTTCGGCAAATAAGGAAGCTTAATCTAAGGAATGCTATGCACGAGATTGGATATCTGTTTTGCCGATGGCATGAACAGTGGGTATCAACGTAACCCAGAACAAGAATGATGAACTGTGGTAAGACATATACTTATGTACCTGAAAAGGACTAGAAACTATATGTGGGCTTACCGAACAGATTCACTGATTCTTATGGGTTACATAGATTCAGATTTTTCAAATCAGATAGGGACGACAGTAAATCTACCTCAAAGGTTATGCGTTTAATTTTAGGAAGTTGAGTCATAATGTGGAGGAGTGTTATATAGAAATATATTTCAGACTCCGGACTCCATCATGGAAAGATAATAAATTGGAGCCTATGAGGCAGCCAAAGTATCTGTATGACTCTAGAAACTTCAAGATGGACTTCGAAGTGTTTCTAAGTTTGCCCAAGGATATCACAATTTAAATTAATGATATTGGTGCAGTTGCAAACTTAAAGGAATCACGAGTCCATAAGGCAATTAAACACATGGAGCGCGAGTACCACCTATTACGAGAAATCGTATGATGAGGGGAAGGTTGTTGTCGCCTAGATTGCATCGGATGATGACCTAGTAAATCCATTTACAAGGACCTTAAGGCGAGAGCTTTTGATGGCCGTGTAGTGGGAGTGGAAATCAGATGTATGGCAGAAGACATGATAGCATAGTCTTTTAGTATAAGTGGGAGATTGTTGGATTGTATACTAAAAGTCTAGCTTTTTGTATGAACAATGTTATAACAATTAATTTGAAATGAGAATCATATGATCAAATGATTGCATCTTATAATTTATTTATATGTTCAATGCAATAGTCCACTTACTTTATACTGTAGATAATATGTTGTGCGACAACACGCGGAAGATCATATTATCGGTTTCCTTATAAAGTATAAACAGATGCTCACAACCGAGATAGACAGGGACTCTCTATCGGGATGGTTGTAGTGTGGTTTGGTATTAGCTTGTCTTGGCTATAGAATCACATTAGTGCACTTGTGTGTATTGAGCAGGACCGCTTGAGATCGTTCGACTTATACTGACTTATAGGAGAACTTGATCTCAGTTATTATGGAAGTTCGTGATCTTAATCCCTATACAATAATCTCGACATGTAGGGCAGTATGTATTTCTTTGATTCATCAATGGGTGAGATTTACATGTAATTAAATCAACAAACTCGATGAGTTAGGAAGTAGTGCTATCTCTATGGTGTGCTGTTGATTGTAGAAGGAATCCGTGTCCGTCATAGGTTGATGATGTCCCCTTGAGGAGCTCATAAGGATTATCATGTAAACCCTGCAGGTGGAATTTATTTCGGCATGATAATGAGGTTGAGTGGTACTACTCTTGGATGAGATATTAATTAATTGAGTTGTCAGTAACTTAAATTAATTAATGGACATTGTATATCTTAAACATGGGAAAACTAACAGACTCATAATAAGAAGGAGCCCAAAACGTAATTTTGGGATTGGTACGGTAGTGCAATAATAATATTTTAGTGGAATATATTATTATTATTGGACTTAAGTATAAGCTTTGGGATAAGCTTGGATACTTAAGCCCAATGGAGGCCCAACCCAATTTCTCATCCTGGTCCCTGCTGTAGCCCATGTATATAAGTCACTTCAGCTTATCTGGAACCCTAATCTAATCTAATCTAATCTAATCTAATCTAATCTAATCTAATCTAACTGATTATTCACGTGTGATGAGGGTTGAGAGCAGATTGAGGAGGTCTCGTAGATCGTCGCCCACACGACGTCGAGATCGGACTTGGGACATACAGCAGAAGATCAGAAGGTAGTTTGCTGCTGCTATCCGCGACCTTGCGAAATTTGTATAAATTCGTACAGTTCTCAGAATTTGATGATCAATATAATTACGGAAAGCCGTCAAAGAGAGGATCGTATGAACGTAAAGATCACTCAATTCCGATATCAGACGAGGAAGTTATGGCCATTCTCGTGGGACTGCGCAGGCTGCCTGTGAGAATTAATCTTCATCAACATACCCTGGTGAACGGTAATCGTTTCTATGATTTATTGCTTCCGCTGTGTTAGAAACGCATGGTATGCTAACGGTTCACGTTAACCAAATGATCCAAGCGCCAACAGTCATGACATAATGAGCATCAAAATGAAGGACATATATGTCAAAACAAAGGAAATGTTGATCATAACATGCGAATGAGCATCAAAATGAAGGAAATTTCCATCGAAACAAAGGAAATGTTGATCATAACAAGCGAATGAGCATCAAAATGAAGGAATATGCATCGAAACGAAAGAAATCTTGATAATAAAAAGAGAATGAGCATCAAAATGAGGGAAATATGCATAGAAATGAAGGAAATGTTGATCATAACAAGCGAATGAGCATCAAAATGAAGGAAATGTTGATCATAACAAGCAAATGAGCATCAAAATGAGGGAAATATGTATCGAAACGAAGGAAATGTTGATCATAACAAGCGAATGGGCATCAAAATGTAGGAAATATTGATCGTCATGACATAATGAGCATTAAAATAAAGGACATATATATCAAAACAAAGGAAATGTTGATCATAACATGCGAATGAGCATCAAAATGAAGGAAATTTCCATCGAAACAAAGGAAATGTTGATCATAACAAGCGAATGAGCATCAAAATGAAGGAAATGTTGAGAGTAATTAGAGAATGAGCATGAAAATGTACGAAATATGCATAGAAACGAAGGAAATATTTATCATAACAGCGAATGAACATCAAAATGAAGCAAATATGCATCGAAACAAAGGAAATTTTGATCATTACATGCGAATGATTATCAAAATATAGGAAATATGCATCGAAACAAAGAAAATATTGATTATAACAAGCGAATGAGCATCAAAATGAAGTAAATGTTAATCGTAATGAGAGAATTAACATCAAAATGAAGGAAATATGCATCAAAATGAAGGAAATGTTGAATATAACAAGCAAATAAGCATCAAAATGAATGAAATATGCATCGAAACGAAGGAAATGTTAATCATAACAAGCGAATGAGCATCAGAATGATGGAAATATGCATCAAAACGAAGGAAATGTTTATAATAACAAGCGAATGAGCATCAAAATAAAGGAATTATGCGTCGAAACAAAGTAAATATTGATCATAACAAACGAATGACCTTCAAAATGAAGGAAATATGCATAGAAACGAAGGAAATGTTGATCATAACAAGTGAATGATCATCAAAATGAAGGAAATGTTGATTATATTGAAAAAATGAGCATCAAAATGAAGGAATATGCATCAAAACAAATGAAATGTTTCTTATAACAAGCGAATCAGCATCAAAATGAAGGAAATATGCATCGAAACGAAGGAAATATTGATTATAACAAGCGAATGAGCATCAAAATGTAGGAAATATGCATCGAAACAAAGGAAATGTTGATAATAACAAGCAAATGAACATCAAAATGAAGGAAATATGCATCGATACGAAGGAAATATTGATCATAACTAGCGAATGAGCATCAAAATGAAGGAAATATGCATAGATATGAATGAAATGTTGATCATAACAAGCGAATGAGCATCAAAATGAAGGAAATATGTATCGAAACAAAGGAAATTTTGATCATAACAAGCGAATGGGCATCAAAATGAAGTAATTGTTGATCGTTATGAGAGAATGAGCGTCAAAATGAAGGAAATATGTATCAAAACTAAGAAAATATTTATCATAACAAGCGAATGAGCATCTAAGTGAAAGAAATATGCATCGAAACGAAGGAAATATTGTTCATAACAAGCGAATGAGCATCAAAATGAAGGAAATATGCATCGAAACAAAGGAAATGTTGATAATAACAAGCGAATAAACATCAAAATGAAGGAAATATGCATCGATACGAAGGAAATATTGGTCATAACTAGCGAATGAGTATCAAAATGAAGTAAATATTGATCGTAATGAGAGAATTAGCATCAAAATGATGGAAATATGCATCGAAATGAAAGAAATGTTGAACATAACAAGCAAATAAGCATCAAAATAAAAAAATATGCATCGAAACGAAGGAAATGTTGATCATAACAAGCGAATGGGCATCAAAATAAAGGAAATATGCATCAAAACGAAGGAAATGTTGATCATAACAAGCGAAAGAGCATCAAAATGAAGGAAATGTTGAACATAACAAGCAAATTTGCATCAAAATAAAGGAAATATACATCGAAACGAAAGAAATGTTGATCATAACAAGCTAATGAGCCTCAAAATGAAGGAAATATGCATCAAAACAAAGGAAATGTTGATCATAACAAGCAAATGAGCATCAAAATGAAGTAAATGTTGATCGTAATGAGAGAATGAGCATCAAATGAAGGAAATATACATCGAAACGAAGCAAATGTTGATCATAACAAGGAAATAATCATCAGAATGAAGGAATATGTATCGAAACGAAGGAAATGTTGATCATAACAAGCGAATGAGCATCAAAATAAAGGAAATATCCGTCGAAACGAAGGAAATGTTGATAATAACAAGTGAATGGCCATCAAAATAAATGAAATTTATCGTAATGAGAGGATGAGCATCAAAATGAAGGAAATATGCATCGAAATGATGGAAATGTTTATCATAACAATCGAATGAAAGTCAAAACGAAGGAAATATGCATCGAAAAAAGTAAATGTTGATAATAACAAGCGAATGAACATCAAAATGAAAAAAATATGCATCGAAACAAAGGGAATATTGATCATAACAAGCGAATGAGCATCAAAATGAAGTGAATATTGATCGTAATAAGAGAATTAGCATCAAAATGAAGGAAATGTTGAACATAGCAAGCAAATGAGCATCAAAATGAAGGAAATATGCAACGAAACGAAGGAAATGTTGTGATCATAACAAGAGAATGAGCGTCAAAATAAAGGAATTATGCTTCGGAACAAAGGAAATGTTGATCATATCAAGCGAATGAGCATCAAAATGAAGGCAATATGTATAAAAACAAAGGAAATGTTGATCATAACAAGTGAATGATCATCAAAATGAAGAAAATGTTGATCATATTGAGAGAATGAGCATCAAAATGAAGGAATATGCATCGAAAAGAAAGAAATCCTATTCATAAAAAGCGAATGAGCATCAAAATGAAGGAAATATGCATAGATATGAAGGAAATGTTGATAATAACAAGCGAATGAGCATCAAAATGAAGGAAATATGTATCGAAACAAAGGAAATTTTGATCATAACAAGCGAATGGGCATCAAAATGAAGTAAATGTTGATCGTTATGAGAAAATGAGCGTCAAAATGAAGGAAATATGTATCAAAACGAAGAAAATATTTATCATAACAAGCAAATGAGCATCAAAGTGAAGGAAATATGTATCGAAACGAAGGAAATGTTGATCATAACAAGCGAATGAGCATCAAAATGAAGAAAATATGCATCGAAACAAATGAAATGTTTATAATAACAAGCGAATGAGCATCAAAATGAAGGAATTATGCATCGAAACGTAGGAAATATTGATCATAACAGGCGAATGAGCATCAAAATAGAGTAAATGTTGATCGTAATGAGAGAATTAGCATCAAAATGAAGGAAATATGCATCGAAATGAAGGAAATGTTGAATATAACAAGCAAGTGAGCATTAAAATAAAGGAAATATGCATCAAAACGAAGGAAATGCTGATCATAACAAGCGAATGAGCATCAAAATGAAGGAAATATGCATCGAAACGAAGGAAATTTTGATCATAACAAGCAAATGAGCATCAAAATGAAGTAAATGTTGATCGTAATGAGAAAATGAGTATCAAATGAAGGAAATATGCATCGAAACAAAGCAAATGTTGATCATAACAAGCAAATTAGCATCAAAATGAAGGAATATGCATCGAAACGAATAAAATGTTAATCATAACAAGCGAATGAGCATCAAAATGAAGGAATATGCATCGAAACGAAAGAAATCTTGATAATAAAAAGAGAATGAGCATCAAAATGAAGGAAATACGCATAGAAATGAAGGAAATGTTGATCATAACAAGCGAATGAGCATCAAAATGAAGGAAATCTTGATCATAACAAGCGAATAAGCATCAAAATGAAGGAAATAT
The DNA here is from genome assembly GCA_023678885.1 of Pogostemon cablin. Classification (NCBI taxonomy): domain Eukaryota; kingdom Viridiplantae; phylum Streptophyta; class Magnoliopsida; order Lamiales; family Lamiaceae; genus Pogostemon; species Pogostemon cablin. The sequence goes on from CM043005.1 coordinate 11,946,151, forward strand.
GTATCGAAACGAAGGAAATGTTGATCATAACAAGCGAATGGGCATCAAAATGTAGGAAATATTGATCGTCATGACATAATGAGCATCAAAATGAAGGACATATATGTCAAAACAAAGGAAATGTTGATCATAACATGCGAATGAGCATCAAAATGAAGGAAATTTCCATCGAAACAAAGGAAATGTTGATCATAACAAGCGAATGAGCATCAAAATGAAGGAATTATGCATCGAAACGTAGGAAATATTGATCATAACAGGCGAATGAGCATCAAAATAGAGTAAATGTTGATCGTAATGAGAGAATTAGCATCAAAATGAAGGAAATATGTATCGAAATGAAGGAAATGTTGAATATAAAAAGCAAATAAGCATTAAAATAAAGGAAATATGCATCAAAATGAAGGAAATGCTGATCATAACAAGCGAATGAGCATCAAAATGAAGGAAATATGCATCGAAACGAAGGAAATGTTGATCATAACAAGCAAATGAGCATCAAAATGAAGTAAATGTTGATCGTAATGAGAAAATGAGTATCAAATGAAGGAAATATGCATCGAAACGAAGCATATGTTGATCATAACAAGCAAATTAGCATCAAAATGAAGGAATATGCATCGAAACGAATAAAATGTTAATCATAACAAGCGAATGAGCATCAAAATGAAGGAATATGCATCGAAACGAAAGAAATCTTAATAATAAAAAGAGAATGAGCATCAAAATGAATGAAATATGCATAAAATAAAGGAAATGTTGATCATAACAAGCGAATGAGCATCAAAATGAAGGAAATGTTGATCATAACAAGCGAATGAGCATCAAAATGCAGGAAATATGTATCAAAACGAAGGAAATGTTGATCATAACAAGCGAATGAGCATCAAAATGCAGGAAATATGTATCAAAACGAAGGAAATGTTGATCATATCAAGCGAATGGTCATCAAAATGTAGGAAATATTGATCGTCATGACATAATGAGCATCAAAATGAAGGACATATATGTCAAAACAAATGAAATGTTGATCATAACATGTGAATGAGCATCAAAATGAAGGAAATTTCCATCGAAACAAAGGAAATGTTGATCATAACAAGCGAATGAGCATCAAAATGAAGGAAATGTTGAGAGTAATTAGAGAATGAGCATGAAAATGAACGAAATATGCATAGAAACGAAGGAAATGTTTATCATAACAGCGAATGAACATCAAAATGAAGGAAATATGCGTCGAAACGAAGGAAATGTTGATCATAACATGCGAATGATTATCAAGATATAGGAAATATGCATCGAAACAAAGGAAATATTGATTATAACAAGCGAATGAGCATCAAAATGAAGTAAATGTTGATCGTAATGAGAGAATTAGCATCTAAATGAAGGAAATATGCATCAAAATGAAGGAAATGTTGAATATAACAAGCAAATAAGCATCAAAATGAAGGAAATATGCATCGAAATGAAGGAAATGTTAATCATAACTAGCGAATGGGCATCAGAATGATGGAAATATGCATCAAAACGAAGGAAATGTTGATAATAACAAGCGAATGAGCATCAAAATAAAGGAATTATGCGTCGAAACAAAGTAAATGTTGTTCATAACAAGCAAATGACCTTCAAAATGAAGGAAATATGCATAGAAACGAAGGAAATGTTGATCATAACAAGCGAATGTTCATCAAAATAAAGGAAATGTTGATTATATTGAGAAAATGAGCATCAAAATGAAGGAATATGCATTGAAACAAATGAAATATTTATTATAACAAGCGAATGAGCATCAAAATGAAGGAAATATGCATCGAAACGAACGAAATATTGTTCATAACAAGCGAATGAGCATCAAAATGAAGGAAATATGTATCAAAACAAAGGAAATGGTGATAATAACAAGCGAATGAACATCAAAATGAAGGAAATATGCATCGATACGAAGGAAATATTGATCATAACTAGCGAATGAGCATCAAAATGAAGTAAATGTTGATCGTAATGAGAGAATTACATCAAAATGAAGGAAATATGCATCGAAATGAAGGAAATGTTGAACATAACAAGCAAATATGCATCAAAATAAAAAAATATGCATCGAAACGAAGGAAATGTTGATCATAACAAGCGAATGGGCATCAAAATAATGGAAATATGCATCAAAACGAAGGAAATGTTGACCATAACAAGCGAATGAGCATCAAAATGAAGGACATGTTGAACATAACAAGCAAATTAGCATCAAAATAAAGGAAATATACATTGAAACGAAGGAAATGTTGATCATAACAAGCGAATGAGCATCAAAATGAAGGAAATATGCATCAAAACAAAGGAAATGTTGATCATAACAAGCAAATGAGCATCAAAATGAAGTAAATGTTGATCGTAATGAGAGAATGAGCATCATATGAAGGAAATATACATCGAAACGAAGCAAATGTTGATCATAACAAGGAAATGATCATCAAAATGAAGGAATTGTTGGATTGTATACTAAAAGTCTAGCTTTAGTATGGACAATGTTATAACAATATTTGAGATGAGAATCATTGATTAAATGATTGCATCTTATAATTTATTTTATATGCATGATGCAATAGTCCATTTACTTTATACTGTAGATAATATGTTGTGCGACAACACGCGGAAGATCATATTATCGGTTTCCTTATAAAGTATAAACAGATGCTCACAACTGAGATAGACGGGGACTCTCTATCGGTATGGTTGTAGTGTGTTTTGGTATTAGCTTGTCTTGGCTATAGAATCACATTAGTGCACTTGTGTGTATTGAGCAGGACCGCCTGAGATCGTTTTTCTTATACTGACTATATAGTAGAACTTGATCTCTATTATTATGGAAGTTCGTGCTCTTAATCCCTATACAATAACCTCGACACGTAGGGCAGTATGTATTTCTTTGATTCATCAATGGGTGAGATTTATAAGTATTAAATCAACAAACTCGGTGAGTTGGGAAGTAGTGCTGTATCTATGGTGTGCTGTTGATTGTAGAAGGAATCCATGTCCGTCATAGGTTGATGATGTCCCCTTGAGGAGCTCATAAGGTTTATCATGTAAATCTTGCAAGTGGATTAATTTCCGGCATGATAATAAGGTTGAGTGGTACTACTCTCGGATGAGATATTAATTAATTTGAGTTGTCAGTAACTTAATTAATTAATGGACATTGAATATCTTAAACATGGGGAGACCATCGGGCTTATAATAAGAAGGAGCCCAGAACATAATTTGGGATTGGACGGGTAGTGCAGTAATAATATTTTAGTGGACTATATTATTATTATTGGATTTAATTAAAAGCTTTGGGCTAAGCTTGGTTAATTAAATTCAATTGAGGCCCAGCCCAATTTCTCCTCCTGGTCCCTGCTGTAGCCCAGTATATATAAGTCATCTCAGCTCCTGTTAACCCTAAGTCAGTGCCTCATTCTGACAGAGAGAAAAGAACAGGAGCAGATTGAGAGAATCCTGCAGATTGTTGCCCACACAACAGCAGGATTTGACTTGGGACATACAGCAGAAGATCGAGAGGTGGTTCTCTGCAACGATTCATCCTCTACACCAACCCTGAAGTACGGTAAATAAGATTTAATTACTTCCGCTGTTTATGTCTTTTCTCTGTTTATTGTTGGATTAAAAACATGTATGAATGAGATTATTTAATTATGTGAAATAATCTGGTGGGTTTTGTACTGTTATTGTTTTTTCTCCATGGTATCCAATAATCGTAAAACACATGAGAATGTATGAATCTCAAAAGAAAGAACTCGCTGTACACACACGGTAACTGGAGAAAACCCAGAAGTATGTGCGATAATCGCCTACACACGGCGGCAGCAGATCGACGGAGATCCATAGGCGCTGAAAGTGGCGCGTGGCTGCCGGCGCCATCAATCGATGGGTGTGCATCCTGGCGGCACGTGGACATCTGACGAGGCATATCGGCGTCGACAATCGAAGACTGGTGGCTTCGGCCAGACCAGATCTTTCACGGCGGCGCTGGAAAGGCATCAGGCTTCGACTGACCGTAGCGAGTGGTGATTCGAAATCAAGGCGGCGACGACTTCACGGTGAGGAGAGTCTGGGCGATGCGTCGGCGTGACCTGGAGACTCACCGACTGTCGGCGACAGCGGTGAGGGCAGTGGTCGGCGAAGCCTTGTTGTGGGCAGCGGCGGAGCGCGGTTCTGGACTGCTGTCTCTCGGCTGGATGGCGGCGTGCTGGATAGTGACGGCGGCGCTGGAATGGACGGGGGCTGGCGGCGAGACTTCGGTGGGCTGAGACGCGACCGCCGGGAGCAGCGGCGCCGAGTTTCTTGCGTGACAGCGCCGTATGGTTTCAGTCGCGGCTGGACTGGCGAGTTCAAGGCAGAGTCGACTGGAAAAGGGGTCTTCATGGTGGCCGGTGAGGATGGTCGGCAGCGTGAATTCGCTGGAGCGGCGCGCCAGCTGGAGGCTTCGGCCGGATCTGGTGGCTGTCGAAGGCATGTCTCATACTCGCTGGCGGCTTGATTCAGGCAGCAGGCGGACGCGCGATGGTTTCGGAGAGCTAGGCAGCGAGGAAACGAGGCGTCTGGCAGCGAGGCAACCAGGCGGCTGTCGGCGCGGCTCGATTCCGGTGGCTGTCGGCTGGTCCGCCGGTTGATGCGCCGCCGCTGCTGGAGTCTGGAGGTGTGTGTGCTGCGGCTGGTTTTTAGGGCAGCATGTTGATTCTGCTATTGGGCCTTATTTTAATTGGCTTTGGGCATAGCATTTTGGGCCAAGTTATTGGGCCTATCCCCATTTTTTGATTAAAATGGTTGTGGGCTGTATGGGCCTTATTTTATTTATATTTAGGCTATTATTTTTGGTGGATATTGGGCCTGTTGATTTAATTTGGTTTTGGGCTGTTGGGCCCAATTTTAATTAAATTTCATATGGGCCTGCTGGACCAATATTAATAGCTGGTTTTAATTAATTGTTGATAATGGGCCAAGCATGATAATTAATTAATTATATTAATGGACTAATTTTGTGCAAGTGGGCTTGGTGGAATTAATTTGTTTTGGGCTAAGATTATGGGCCATGGACAATGAGCTTGATTAATTAATTTAATATGCTACTCATTTTGTGCTTATTTGTTGCTCTTGGGCCCATTTAATTGATCCACTTATTATGCAATTAATTAATGTTATATAACTGATTAATTGATTTAATTATCAATTATTGTTGTATATGTGAAAGGCATGTTCTATGTGATTTATTTATTTAAATTGCTGTTAATAGAAGCATGTCTTAGTTGTATATTTTATTCTGGAATATTATATGCATGTTTAAAACCCTCGGTGTTAAATAACTAAGTGGGAGAGGGGATTGGTAATAAATTCCCGCGGCCTCCATTATTGGTTTGTAAGTGATGTGAGTAAACTTGCGTGTTGGCATAGGCCTTCCTCCCTAACGGATGAGTTTATTCACGGATCACTGGTACAGACTTCATAAATAATTATTGTTTGTAATGTGGCACATAAACTTGCGTGTTGGCATAGGCCTTCCTCCCTAACGGATGAGTTTGTGTGCGGTACACTGGTACAAACTTATAATTGATGATTGTAGGAAGCTACCCGAGCGCGTGTGTACTTCTCCAACTGTAAGGCACATAAGCTCGCGCAGTGGACTTGGGATCAAATAATGGTGTACACTTAGGTGTAAATAATTAGTATCCTCCCCAACGGAGTCACTGCTATTATTTGCATGGCTAAAGAGTAACCGACTATTAATTATTTTATCATAAAGTTAGGTTGACAAATGAAATTAATGGGTAAAACCTTCTCTTGTAAATGTTCGGGTTTGTAAACGTCCACACTAACGTGGCTTGCAGACTCACGGTGCTTGAGATGTCGGTGAATTTTATTTTATATTGTTTTGAGGGAAACAATATAAAAGGATAAAATTTGAAGTTTTGATCAGTAAATTTAATCGTGATTCTCTGTATTTCGAATAGTTTTAGTCTCACTAATTGTTAACTAAAAGAAATTATATTTACTTGTCCAAATTAACTGATTAGAAAAGAATCTTAATTTTGAAATTTACTGCTTAAGAAAATACATGTGTTCTCTCAAAGGACGGCTCATGATGCCTATTAAAGTCTTTAGTGAAGAGATGAGAGGATCATAGAAATATGATGAACTCATGTAACTCTTCAGATACTTGAGTAATTTAAAAGGCGCAAGATCATGATAGAATTTGATGAATGAATTGGAAAAGCTTGGAGTATAAATTGAAAGGGAATCCTAGATCAATTTTATTCTCCATATTTAGCCTTGATGTTTTGAGAAAGTTCTACCTGAAATACTAGAGGATGTATATGGTGGGAGACTTCTGACAAAACATGTTGCAAAGGAAAGCCATTTTCATCATAAAGTGAACAAGGTTAATATCTTATTTACTAATGGTTTAAACATGATTAGTGATGGCATCTACTGACACGAAGTATGTAGATACTGGAATCACTAAATGTTTTTATTACTGAGTAAGGATAAGATTGTTAATAACATGGGTAAAACTACAAAGGTAGTGGCTATTGCAGTGGGAGTTATTTATTTATCTCATGATAAGAATAAACGATTGATTATGAGAAATTGTCTTTACGTACGTTTCATAGAAAGAATTTAATTTCGGTTTCTATGCATTAACGGATGGATACTTCATTTCATTTAAATGACATGGTCATAGAAATGAGGAATGAGGCTATAATCCGTTAAAGTACGTTGGTGGATAATTTGGATACTCTTGAATCATGCACATCCCACAGATGCAAGAAACAGTAATTTAATAATGCATCTTCTAATATTAGTAAGAGAAAGGAACCTTCGGAAATGAACTAAACATACATTTGGCGTCTATGACTAATTCATTTTACTTGAGTAGGATTCAAAAGTTGATAGCCGATAGACCGTAAGGTTTATCTGAAGTGGAAACTATCGGACTTGCGAGTGGTGCTTGGAAGTAAAATTGATTAACTGCCTTTTCAAGGCTGTGGGGTGTAGAGCCAAAGATATATATGTTGGAATTAGTTCATTCTGATTCAAGCGAACCTAACAATATCCAGGCAAGAGGTGGTTATGAATATTCAAAGATTATTCTGGAACCGATATATTTATTTGATGCACTGCATGTCTAAGTTTTTGGATTAATTCAAGAATTGTAAGGCTGGTACAGTGAAGCATCATGGAAAATATATTAAGTCATTACGATTCAATCATGATGGCGAATACCTCTTGGGATAGTTAGGAGCTATTGATCAGAAGTTGAGATTAAATCTCAAGTTGTCTACACCGGGCATGCCCCAGCTGAATGGTGTGGAGGATAGAAGGAATAAGGCTCTTATGGTCGTGATTAGATAGATGATGAATTATTTGGAATAATTAAATTCATTTTATGGATATGCCCTAGATACAGTAATTCGTAAAACGTTTTGTCTGTTTATGGGACATCCTATAAAAATGAAGAGTGATTTATTTAGTCCAAAAGATCGAAGGGTGATTGTCAACACAAACACTAGATTTTTTGGAAAAGGACTATGTAATAAATCACAAGCCCATGTATAAGTTGTTCTAAAGGTAGTGAGAGGAAAACACAAAGTATTAGTACCAAGTGTACAAGAGGATATACCACAAGGTAAACTGCAACGCGTGTCACGTCTGATACACAATTACATGTAGTGCATTGTCGTAGTGGGAGGGTTGTATGACAACCCATAAATATATGTTTTGGGAGAGTCGTGAGACTTGATCCCTAGTGAACATGGTATTGTCCCACGGATACGACGTAGCACTACAAGATGAAAATGCGGAATTTTAGTAAGTTGCAATGAATGTTGAAATAGAATCTATGGATTCGATATTAAGCCTGGGAACTTGTATGACCACTAAATGGTGTAAAAGCCATTGCAAGGGTCAAAGGAAATAAAAGAGGATCATATGGAAAGGTGAAAACCTTGGAAGCAAAGCTTGTTGCGAAAAAGTGTACTCAGAAAGAAATGGTTCGATTATGAGGGAACATATTCGCTGGTAGCTATGCTTATGTTGATCCGGATTCTTTTATTTATTACTGCTCATATTGAATTATGAGGAACAACATATAGATGTCAAGACAGCTTTCCTGATTGGAAGTCTTGAGGAAAACATCTATGTGAAGCAACCAGAGTGATTCATTGCAAAGTACTAATAGCATTTTGATAGTAAGCTTAAAAATGTCCAGCGATGGACTAAAGCAAGCTTTGAGATCGTGAAGCATCTGTTTTGATTAGGTAATCCAGTGGCACGGATTTAAATCAATCAACGGATGTATCTTGTGTATTGTAAAGAGTGATGGAAACGTGGTGGTGTTTCTTGTACTATACGTAGATAGTATCTTGCTCATTGGAGACAATGAAAGAGTATTATCGGACGTATGGGTACGGTTAATAAAGCGGTAGAGATGAAGGACTTAAGAAAGGCAAAATATATCCTTTTAATCATGGTAATACGGATCACAAGAAAGGATAGTATGCTTATCTCAAGTTTCATAAAATGATACAGTCCATACTCGTTTAGCATGTAAATTTATCTAAGTGAATGTGTCTTTGAGACACAAGAAGAAGATAAAGAGGATGAAAGCGGTTCCTTATGCTTCGGCGAATAAGGAAGCTTAATCTAAGGAATACTATGAACGATATTGGATATCTGTTTTGCTGGATGCATGAACAGTGAGTATCAACGTAACCCGGAACAAGAATGATGAACTATGGTAAGATATATATGAAGTGCCTGAGAAGGACTGGTTATCATATATACACTTACTGGACAGATTCACTGCTTCTTGTGGATTACGTAGATTCGGATTTTTAGTCAGATTGGACGGCAGTAAATTCTCCTCAAAGGTTATGTGTTTAATTTTAGGAAGTAGAGTCATAATGTGGAGGAGTGTTATATAGAAATATATTTCAGACTCCGGACTCCATCATGGAAAGATGATGAATTGGAGCCTAAGAGGCAGCCAAAGTATCTATATGACTCTAGAGACTTCATGATGGACTTTGAAGTGTTTCTAAGTTTGCCCAAGGTAATCACAATTTACATTGATGATATTGGTGCAGTTGCAAACTTGAAAGAATCACAAGTCCATAAGGCAATTAAACACATGGAGCGCGAGTACCACCTGTTACGAGAAATCGTATGATGAGGGGAAGGTTGGTGTCGCCTAGATTGCATCGGATGATGACCTAGTAGATCCATTTACGAGGACCTTAAGGCGAGAGCTTTTAATGGTCGTGTAGTGGGAGTAGGAATCAGATGTATGGCAGAAGACATGATAGCATAGTCTTTTAGTATAAGTGGGAGATTGTTGGATTGTATACTAAAAGTCTAGCTTTAGTATGGACAATGTTATAACAATATTTGAGATGAGAATCATTGATCAAATGATTGCATCTTATAATTTATTTTATATGCATGATGCAATAGTCCATTTACTTTATACTGTAGATAATATGTTGTGCGACAACACGCGGAAGATCATATTATCGGTTTCCTTATAAAGTATAAACAGATGCTCACAACTGAGATAGACGGGGACTCTCTATCGGTATGGTTGTAGTGTGTTTTGGTATTAGCTTGTCTTGGCTATAGAATCACATTAGTGCACTTGTGTGTATTGAGCAGGACCGCCTGAGATCGTTTTTCTTATACTGACTATATAGTTGAACTTGATCTCTATTATTATGGAAGTTCGTGCTCTTAATCCCTATACAATAACCTCGACACGTAGGGCAGTATGTATTTCTTTGATTCATCAATGGGTGAGATTTATAAGTATTAAATCAACAAACTCGGTGAGTTGGGAAGTAGTGCTGTATCTATGGTGTGCTGTTGATTGTAGAAGGAATCCATGTCCGTCATAGGTTGATGATGTCCCCTTGAGGAGCTCATAAGGTTTATCATGTAAATCTTGCAAGTGGATTAATTTCCGGCATGATAATAAGGTTGAGTGGTACTACTCTCGGATGAGATATTAATTAATTTGAGTTGTCAGTAACTTAATTAATTAATGGACATTGAATATCTTAAACATGGGGAGACCATCGGGCTTATAATAAGAAGGAGCCCAGAACATAATTTAGGATTGGCCGGGTAGTGCAGTAATAATATTTTAGTGGACTATATTATTATTATTGGATTTAATTAAAAGCTTTGGGCTAAGCTTGGTTAATTAAATTCAATTGAGGCCCAGCCCAATTTCTCCTCCTGGTCCCTGCTGTAGCCCAGTATATATAAGTCATCTCAGCTCCTGTTAACCCTAAGTCAGTGCCTCATTCTGACAGAGAGAAAAGAACAGGAACAGATTGAGAGAATCCTGCAGATTGTTGCCCACACAACAGCAGGATTCGACTTGGGACATACAGCAGAAGATCGAGAGGTGGTTCTCTGCAACGGTTCATCCTCTACACCAACCCTGAAGTACGGTAAACAAGATTTAATTGCTTCCTCTGTTTAATGTTTGCCTGTTTACTATCGATCACGTTTGAGCCACAAGATCCAATTGCCAACAGGAATATGTATCGAAACGAAGGAAATGTTGATCATAACAAGCGAATGAGCATCAAAATGAAGGAAATATCCATCGAAACGAAAGAAATGTTGATAATAACAAGCGAATGGCCATCAAAATAAAGGAAATTTTGATCGTAATGAGAGAATGAGCATCAAAATAAAGGAAATATGCATCGAAATGATGGAAATGTTTATCATAACAATCGAATGAACATCAAAATGAAGGAAATGTGCATAAAAAAAAAGTAAATGTTGATAAAAACAAGCGAATGAACATCAAAATGAAAAAAATATGCATCGAAACAAAGGGAATATTGATCATAACAAGCGAATGAGCATCAAAATGAAGTAAATATTGATCGTAATAAGAGAATTAGCATCAAAGTGAAGGAAATGTTGAACATAACAAGCAAATGAGCATCAAAATGAAGGAAATATGCAACAAAACGAAGTAAATGTTGTGATCATAACAAGCGAATGAGCATCAAAATAATGGAATTATGCTTCGGAACAAAGGATATGTTGATCATATCAAGCGAATGAGCATCAAAATGAAGGCAATATGTATAAAAACAAAGGAAATGTTGATCATAACTAGTGAATGATCATCAAAATGAAGAAAATGTTGATCATATTGAGAGAATGAGCATCAAAATGAAGGAATATGCATCGAAACGAAAGAAATCCTATTCATAAAAAGCCAATGAGCATCAAAATGAAGGAAATATGCATAGATATGAAGGAAATGTTGATCATAACAAGTGAATGAGCATCAAAATGAAGGAAATATGTATCGAAACAAAGGAAATTTTGATCATAACAAGCGAATGGGCATAAAAATGAAGTAAATGTTGATCGTTATGAGAGAATGAGCATCAAAATGAAGGAAATATGTATCAAAACGAAGAAAATATTTATCATAACAAGCGAATGAGCGTCAAAGTGAAGGAAATATGCATCGAGACGAAGGAAATATTGATCATAACAAGCGAATGAGCATCAAAATGAAGGAAATATGCATCGAAACAAAGGAAATGTTTATAATAACAAGCGAATGAGCATCAAAATGAAGGAATTCTGCATCGAAACGTAGGAAATATTGATCATAACAAGCGAATGAGCATCAAAATGGAGTAAATATTGATCGTAATGAGAGAATTAGCATCAAAATGAAGGAAATATGCATCAAAATGAAGGAAATGTTGAATATAACAAGCAAATGAGCATTAAAATAAAGGAAATATGCATCAAAACGAAGGAAATGCTGATCATAACAAGCGAATGAGCATCAAAATGAAGGAAATATGCATCGAAATGAAGTAAATATTGATTATAACAAGCAAATGAGCATCAAAATGAAGTAAATGTTGATCGTAATGAGAAAATGAGTATCAAATGAAGGAAATATGCATCGAAACGAAGCAAATGTTGATCATAACAAGCAAATTAGCATCAAAATAAAGGAATATGCATCGAAACGAATAAAATGTTAATCATAACAAGCGAATGAGCATCAAAATGAAGGAATATGCGTCGAAACGAAAGAAATCTTGATAATAAAAAGAGAATGAGCATCAAAATGAAGGAAATATGCATAGAAATGAAGGAAATGTTGATCATAACAAGCGAATGAGCATCAAAATGAAGGAAATGTTGATCATAACAAGCGAATGAGCATCAAAATGAAGGAAATATGTATCGAAACGAAGGAAATGTTGATCATAACAAGCGAATGGGCATCAAAATGTAGGAAATATTGATCGTCATGACATAATGAACATTAAAATAAAGGACATATATATCAAAACAAAGGAAATGTTGATCATAACATGCGAATGGGCATCAAAATGAAGGAAATTTCCATCGAAACAAAGGAAATGTTGATCATAACAAGCGAATGAGCATCAAAATGAAGGAAATGTTGAGAGTAATTAGAGAATGAGCATGAAAATGTACGAAATATGCATAGAAACGAAGGAAATATTTATCATAACAGCGAATGAACATCAAAATGAAGCAAATATGCATCGAAACAAAGGAAATTTTGATCATAACATGCGAATGATTATCAAAATATAGGAAATATGCATCGAAACAAAGGAAATATTGATTATAACAAGCGAATGAGCATCAAAATGAAGTAAATGTTAATCGTAATGAGAGAATTAACATCAAAATGAAGGAAATATGCATCAAAATAAAGGAAATGTTGAATATAACAAGCAAATAAGCATCAAAATGAAGGAAATATGCATCGAAACGAAGGAAATGTTAATCATAACAAGCGAAAGAGCATCAGAATGATGGAAATATGCATCAAAACGAAGGAAATGTTGATAATAACAAGCGAATGAGTGTCAAAATAAAGGAATTATGCATCGAAACAAAGTAAATGTTGATCATAACAAACGAATGACCTTCAAAATGAAGGAAATATGCATAGAAACGAAGGAAATGTTGATCATAACAAGCGAATGATCATCAAAATGAAGGAAATGTTGATTATATTGAAAAAATGAGCATCAAAATGAAGGAATATGCATCAAAACAAATGAAATGTTTATTATAACAAGCGAATGAGCATCAAAATGAAGGAAATATGCATCGAAACGAAGGAAATATTGATTATAACAAGCGAATGAGCATCAAAATCAAGGAAATATGCATCGAAACAAAGGAAATGTTGATAATAACAAGCGAATGAACATCAAAATGAAGGAAATATGCATCGATACGAAGGAAATATTGATAATAACTAGCGAATGAGCATCAAAATGAAGGAAATATGCATAGATATGAATGAAATGTTGATCATAACAAGCGAATGAGCATCAAAATGAAGGAAATATGTATCGAAACAAAGGAAATTTTGATCATAACAAGCGAATGGGCATCAAAATGGAGTAAATGTTGATCGTTATGAGAGAATGAGCGTCAAAATGAAGGAAATATGTATCAAAACGAAGAAAATATTTATCATAACAAGCGAATGACATCAAAGTGAAAGAAATATGCATCGAAACGAAGGAAATATTGTTCATAACAAGCGAATGAGCATCAAAATGAAGGAAATATGCATCGAAACAAAGGAAATGTGATAATAACAAGCGAATGAACATCAAAATGAAGGAAATATGCATCGATACGAAGGAAATATTGGTCATAACTAGCGAATGGGCATCAAAATGAAGTAAATATTGATCGTAATGAGAGAATTAGCATCAAAATGATGGAAATATGCATCGAAATGAAGGAAATGTTGAACATAACAAGCAAATAAGCATCAAAATAAAAAAATATGCATCGAAACGAAGGAAATGTTGATCATAACAAGCGAATGGGCATCAAAATAAAGGAAATATGCATCAAAATGAATTAAATGTTGATCATAACAAGCGAAAGAGCATCAAAATGAAGGAAATGTTGAACATAACAAGCAAATTAGCATCAAAATAAAGGAAATATACATCGAAACGAAAGAAATGTTGATCATAACAAGCTAATGAGCCTCAAAATGAAGGAAATATGCATCAAAACAAAGGAAATGTTGATCATAACAAGCAAATGAGCATCAAAATGAAGTAAATGTTGATCGTAATGAGAGAATGAGCATCAAATGAAGGAAATATACATCGAAACGAAGCAAATGTTGATCATAACAAGGAAATAATCATCAAAATGAAGGAATATGTATCGAAACGAAGGAAATGTTGATCATAACAAGCGAATGAGCATCAAAATAAAGGAAATATCCGTCGAAACGAAGGAAATGTTGATAATAACAAGTGAATGGCCATCAAAATAAACGAAATTTATCGTAATGAGAGAATGAGCATCAAAATGAAGGAAATATGCATCGAAATGATGGAAATGTTTATCATAACAATCGAATGAAAATCAAAATGAAGGAAATATGCATCGAAAAAAGTAAATGTTGATAATAACAAGTGAATGAACATTAAAATGAAAAAAATATGCATCGAAACAAAGGGAATATTGATCATAACAAGCGAATGAGCATCAAAATGAAGTAAATATTGATCGTAATAAGAGAATTAGCATCAAAATGAAGGAAATGTTGAACATAGCAAGAAAATGAGCATCAAAATGAAGGAATTATGCTTCGGAACAAAGGAAATGTAGATCATATCAAGCGAATGAGCATCAAAATGAAGGCAATATGTATAAAAACAAAGGAAATGTTGATCATAACAAGTGAATGATCATCAAAATGAAGAAAATGTTGATCATATTGAGAGAATGAGCATCAAAATGAAGGAATATGCATCGAAAAGAAAGAAATCCTATTCATAAAAAGCGAATGAGCATCAAAATGAAGGAAATATGCACAGATATGAAGGAAATGTTGATCATAACAAGCGAATGAGCATCAAAATGAAGGGAATATGTATCTAAACAATGGTTTTGATCATAACAAGCGAATGGGCATCAAAATGAAGTAAATGTTGATCGTTATGAGAAAATGAGCGTCAAATTGAAGGAAATATGTATCAAAACGAAGAAAATATTTATCATAACAAGCAAATGAGCATCAAAGTGAAGGAAATATGTATCGAAACGAAGGAAATGTTGATCATAACAAGCGAATGAGCATCAAAATGAAGAAAATATGCATCGAAACAAAGGAAATGTTTATAATAACAAGCGAATGAGCATCAAAATGATGGAATTATGCATCGAAACGTAGGAAATATTGATCATAACAGGCGAATGAGCATCAAAATAGAGTAAATGTTGATCGTAATGAGAGAATTAGCATCAAAATGAAGGAAATATGCATCGAAATGAAGGAAATGTTGAATATAACAAGCAAATAAGCATTAAAATAAAGGAAATATGCATCAAAACGAAGGAAATGCTGATCATAACAAGCGAATGAGCATCAAAATGAAGGAAATATGCATCGAAACGAAGGAAATGTTGATCATAACAAGCAAATGAGCATCAAAATGTAGATGTTGATCGTAATGAGAAAATGAGTATCAAATGAAGGAAATATGCATCGAAACAAAGCATATGTTGATCATAACAAGCAAATTAGCATCAAAATGAAGGAATATGCATCGAAACGAATAAAAT